>VYZM01022817.1:203854-289026 GCA_013398915.1 Dromas ardeola
CCCCCCGCCAAACCACTACCACAACGCCCCAAAAACTTCACTGTCCCATTAAAGAACGGTTAAATTAGCTGCTGGTAAAGGCCCAGTAGCAGGTCAAAAAGTTATTCCTCGTTATTTTTTGTCACTTTGAATCAGAATTGGTGTTTAAAATATTCAAAAACTATCGCTGTTAATTGTTAAGTTACAGATAAAGCAGAGGGAATGATAAACATTCTCTAGCAAAGATGAAATCAAAGTGGTCTCTTCACTTCCTGTTTGTTCAGCTGATTGCTTTTGTGCTTTTCTCCCCTGTGTGTCTGGGAATGCTGTCGTCTTATGTGCATGGTGTCTGGGACTGCACAAGGAGTAGTTTCAGTCCTCCACTAAATTATGTTCTACCTTACTTCTTTCTAAACAGGTGTTTGTTACAGAGTAGGTGGTATTTCCAGTACTCCTCTGCTGGATTAATTAATGTGGACTATATGACACTTCAGTGTATACATTACTGAGAGCTTTTTATCAACAGACTAACAAAAATGTATGTGCTATGCAATTATACAGAATTAATATATGCAGTTTATTTCTGGCCCTGGATTGAGACACTCATAAGTGTTTTGAGTAACTAAATCTCAAACTGTTGACACTTTAACAACATGCAAATCTTTGAAACTTCCTGGGGATAAATTAACAACCAAGGACAGTTGGAGATGGTGCATGCAGAGGACTGGAGACTGTGAGCAGATTTCTTAGTGCACGTCTTCACTGGCATGTTTTGTTTGTGGGGGCTATAAAGGCCCATATGTTCATCAACTGAGCTGGGGTTCAGAAGAAAATTTGAGGAGAAATGCCTGTTGCGCAGGCATTTTCTTGGACGTATTGAATGCTTTATTATCAAACTTTTATAGGCCAGATGAAACATGGTTCTATTACAATAGTGCAACTCTGCCAGTATATTTCATGTCAACTTACATGAAAATATGAATATCAATTTATATTTAGTTAAGTAACAAATGAAATTATCTAACTAATCCATAACACCTGAACTATTCAGAGATTAGAATTCAAACCTGACTTCTGGCTTTGGTGGTTGTTCCCTTGTCAGATTGTACATGTCTCAAGTTTGGGCACATCAAGGAATTTGAAAGTTCCCAGGATGAGGTAGTCCCAGTTTCGTGATTTCCGAGGCTTAAATGAACCTGTCTGAAAATGATGTTAAATTCTATTTGTTATAAGAATTGAATAGCCTTCTGATTGTAGGAAATAAAGGGACAATCACTTCAGGCTCGTTTTCTTCAAATCTTTATCAAAACAAGCATTTTAGAAGTGGTGTTGTGTCCCCCTACTGTCATTTAAACAAGTTGATTAACGCTTTAATACTTACCTAGCTGATGCATCGCATAACAGAATGTATGCAAGTTAGAAATACAAAAGGCCATATTCTGTCCCCACAAATAAAATGAGTCTCCTTGAAGCACAGGAAGAAGATATGAAATAAAACTTCTGAGCCTTTTTGTAAGAAAAATCGTGGTCTTGAACGTGCTTAATGTCGCAAGACTACTAATTTTTGTGTCACCAGCTGCCACTGCCAATGTTCTGCCTGCTGTGACACCACCATGACATCTGTGTACTGGTTGCTTTGTAAAAAAAACTGTCTGGATGGCCAGGCCCAAAATGGAGTTAAATCCAGTTGGCGGCTGGTCACAGGTGGTGAAAGGCTCTACAGAGGGATCTGGACAGGCTGGATTGATGGGCCGAGACCAAATGTATGAGGTACAACAAGGCCAAGTGCCATGTCCTGCACTTGGGTCACAACAACCCCATGCAAGGCTGAAGGCTTGTGGAAGAGTGGCTGGCAAACTGGCTGCTGGAAAAGGACCTGGGGATATTGGTTGACAGACGATTAAATATGAGGCAGCAGTGTGCCCAAGTGGCTAAGAAGGCCAACAGCATCCTGTCTTGTATGAGAAATGGTGTGTCCAGCAGGACTAGGGAAGTGATTATTCCCCTGTACTCAGCACTGGTGAGGCCACACCTTGAATACTGGGTTTGATTTTGGGCCCCTCACTACAAGAAAGACATTGAGGTGCTGCGGCATGTCCAAAGAAGAGCAACGAAGCTGGTGAAGCACAAACGTGATGAGGAGAAGCTGAGGGCGCTGGGGTTGTTTAGTCTGGAGAAAAGGAGGCTGAGGGGAGACCTTATCACTTTCTACAACTACCTGAAAGGAGATTGGGTGTCAATGTCTTCTCCAAAGCAACAAGTGATAGGATGAGAGGAAATGGCCTCAAGTTGCACGAGGGGATGTTTAGATTGGATATTAGGAGAAATTTATTCACCGAAAGTGTTATCAAGCATTGGAACAGGCTGCGCAGAGAGGAGGTGGAGTCACAATCCCTGGAGCTATTTACAAGATGTGTAGATGTGGCACTTAGGGACATGGTTTAGTGGTGGACTTGGCAGTTAATGGCTGGGTTAACCCATGATCTTAAGGTTTTTTCCAGCCTAAAGGATTCCAAATATTTAATATATTTCTACCTCTGTCTCTGTGTAGGCTCTGGGCTGTATCCTGTATTTGCTGTGCTTTAGGCAACATCCATTTGAAGATGGAGCTAAACTTCGCATAGTCAATGGGAAATACGTCATCCCACAAAATGACACCCGCTATTCTGTGTTTCATGATCTCATTCGTAAGTTTTCAGTGTTAAATTTAATTTGGTGTCTTTATGGGTACACCTTATTATTGACAGTGTTGTATTACTGAGAGTTAAATGTTATTGATACGTGATGGTGAAAAAGGTTAACTGCAACAATTCAGTGTTTTATTAAAAACTGTAATCCATCACCAAGGAACTCAAAAATTTCAAATGAAACTTTTGGGTTTTTTTTAGTGCTCTTGCCTGTCTTGCTTAGGATATGAGTTGCTCTATAAGAACAACTACTGTTTTGATTTGGTTTCTTTGAATTTGCTTTAGAAATTCTATTTTCTTTACATTTCAAATAGATTACTAGAAACTTTAATTCCAGTGCGAGAAATATGCCTCCAACTCCAACAGTATTATGTATAAAGTTGCTTCTGAGGTTATTCATTAACAGATCCTAGAGTATGTTTGCTGAATTATTCTTAACCCTAAATGGTGTTTTTCTTGGATACCTGTTATGACAGTTGTGGTTGGATACGGATTTAGCAGTTGCTGCACTCTGTTCACATATTTGATTGCTTATTGGATTGGAGTGCACTGAAGGTATTCCTAATCTCTGGGAGAAAATCTCCAAAGGGTTTCTGCTATATTGTCTGAATCTCCTTTTTAAGGCTCCGCTTTGAAGGTGAACCCAGAGGAGAGATTGTCAATCACTGAACTTGTGAATCAACTGCAGGAGATTGCAGCAGCTAGGAATGTGAATCCTAAATCCCCCATCACAGAGGTAAGTTGTCTCATAAGGAGAGAAAGGAGACCTAATCAATAAGACTCCTCTCTTATCCAGTGAGTGTGAGTATAGTAACATGTCACACAGAGCAGGTCCTTAGTCCCTTGAAAGTTTCACACTAACTTGTTTTGAAATTCCATTGAATTGATCTGTATCACTTGTAGAATCTTTGAAAATATGCCTTTTAAAGCACAGAGCTTGCTTGACATTAAAGGAAGCTGGTTGTACTTCTTAATGCTTGTTGAAAAACTTCTCACGTTCTTGGGTCATTCTTCAGTATGACGTGCTTTAGTATGACTCTTTGTTTGACGTGCTGCATTTGACTGGCACAGAAAAATCTAGTATACAAAGGCTTTGCCTACACTAACTTAAAACGTGCTTAGGTGTTTTCTGTTTGATGCTTAATTTGTGCAATTTGTGATGAATCAGTTAGTATATCTTAACTTCCTGGCTTTCTCCTGAAGTTCAGCTTGCTTGTTCTTGCCAAGTAAAAGTAATTTACAAAGCGTAACAAGTTGGCTAAATTGGCAATAAAATGCTCACAGTGAGTATTAATCTCCTCAGCTCCTGGAACAAAATGGAGGTTATGGAAACAACGCTCAGCCTCGGACATCTGTGACCTCTGTTTCACAGAGCTCCAGGCCTGCAGGACAGCTGAACAATATGTACAATGCAGGTAAGTGCAGAAAGAGACATCATCTTAGCGTAAAACCAATTGCATATCTTTTATATGGAAAAAAAAATCCTTTGGGGGTTTTAGACATTTTGTACAAGTACTAGCTTTTTATGTTTCTATCGCTGTTTCTAACCTTGTTTTATTTTTTCCAGGGTTTAGTTGTATGTTGGTACATTCAAATGAATTTCTCAAGTTCATTGCTCAGCAAATGAGTTCTTTTTCCTATGTGAAATAATTGAAACTAAAATGCATTATTGACCTGTAGAGGAGGGAGAGTTGAAATAAATGAACTAAAACTTGATGACAGGGGCGGATACAATAAGCATTTAATGTTCTTAAGAACAAGAGCTGTAGTGAAAGTAGTCTTCAGGTTATGACAAATGAATAAAAATGGCTTATTTTAAACCCAAAACTTTCCCATTTAATGAGGCAATGATATTTGAAAATGTCTTGTGTAAAGAGGATAATTTAAGAGGAGTTTAAATTTAAACTTAAGAATCTTCTCAGAAGTGCTGTATTTTAACTGAAATCTTGTTACTCTGTGGCAGGAGTTAGTGAAGTTAGTACATATCCTGAGTTTGGGCACAATATTTGATCTTTGTTGTAAGAAAGTAACAGTTGTCTTTGCTTTCCAAGAACAGATGTGTTACAGCTTAAAAGACGGCAGCCATTCTTTGGCTTTTGGTGTAACTTTACGCTGAAGTGGGCTTGTCAGTGTCTAATGGTTGAGGTAGTCCGATAAAGAAACACAGAAGCAATTGCAAGGATTTTGGCTATGGACCACAGTAATTTATTAATGTTAAGGAGTCACTGACCTGACATGTTTATTTTAGCCTGCAAAAAGCCTGTATGAGGAAAAAATATTTCCATAAACCTCTGGGGTCCACCTCTCCCTCCTTGCCTCTCCCCCCCAGAAAAGACTTTTGACCCCTGTCACTGTTTGAAGTGCATCTGACAGTGATCATAGTCCAAAGCTGTTTACTTTTGTCACTTCCAAGACACTCATGTCTCACAGCCTCAAAGGGAAAAAGCAGCCGCCTAAACTCAGTTTATTGGCTATCCAGTCAGTACTTTC
Organism: Dromas ardeola; assembly: GCA_013398915.1. Classification (NCBI taxonomy): domain Eukaryota; kingdom Metazoa; phylum Chordata; class Aves; order Charadriiformes; family Dromadidae; genus Dromas; species Dromas ardeola. The sequence continues at coordinate 209,011 of VYZM01022817.1, forward strand.
AGAAATAGCCATAGCTGGTACTGACATGAGCCCAGCTTATCATAGGAGGGTTGTGCAGGAAGGACTTCAGGATATGGTTGCACCGTGGAGCATCACTGGTGAGGAGGATAAGCGTGTGGTTCCACCTGAGGAAAAACAGTAGTTGGACTAGCAGTACTAAATTGAGTCAACCAAAAACGTCACCAAAATGACACAATTAAAAGCTGACATACCCATTCTGTAAAAATAGATATTCCAGAGTTCATTCAGCTGAAAATACTTGTACTTAATATAGTAAAGAAAATGAGAAGTTTGATAGGCTTATTTGCATCTAATTTCTTATTAAAAGGCAATTTCTGCACCCATCTTATCATATATCATATGTGAATATGGAACATTTCAATTAATGTAAAAGTTATCAAGGGAATATTTCATACTGTATTCAATTTTCCTTCCAGCTTGGTAATTTCTTGCTTCGTATTACTTGTGATGAATTGCCAGTAAGACAAAGGATATTAATATTCCAGGGAATCTTTTAAAATTGGGTAATATTTATTGCAGTAATGTTACCTGTGTATCAATTTCTGTGGAAGAACCCAGCTTCCTAATAGGATTATAATCAAAAGGGTGTTTGGTCATTAGTTTCATGCAAGAATGAGTACTGTTTCTTGTATACAATCATATTAATAGGGATCTTGTGCTGGGGTATTGTGCTTAACAAGTAACTTAATTATGCGAGCTGCTTTTGAAGCCCTGCATTAAAATGTCTCTACTGGGGATGCTTAAGTAGATTTGCTAATGATAAGCTGCACTTAAAGAGACTGATACTAAAAAGAGTCAGTATTTTACTGCATTGGCAATATGGAATAAATGCTTTACTTTCAGAAATTTTTTACCTTGTTTTCTCTTAAATGCAAACAGTCAATTAAACAATGTGTTATGTAGTTTGCTAGTACCTTGTGACCACAAGAAGTATGACTTTTTGCATAGGTCATAGTTAAGGAGAACTTTAGAACTGTGAGCCTTACAGCAAGGCATAGCCTGTATGTGCATTCAATTCCAGCTTTGTAGGCAGCTTGCTTTAGTATGGAGCCCATTGCAGGATATGACTTAAAGTACAATTATTTTTATTCAACTACTCTAGGCCTGACCGTTGCGGAATGTGACCAGACTTATGGAGGGTTCTTTGATATTCTGAGGGGTGGAACAGAGCGATTTTTCACTAATATTAAGGATACATCTTCTAAAGTTATCCAGTCTGTGGCCAAGTGAGTAAAAAAAAAAAAAAANNNAAAAAAAAAAAAAATTAAAATTGTGCTGGTAAGAGTTCTAAATGAAGGGTCAGGAGCTTACTCCAGAAATGATCAAATTCAGCATACTTTTCCAAGTATGAGCTCTAACAGATGGTAGCTAGCCCAGAGATTTTATGAGTGATATTAATAGAAAAGTTACTTTAGCAATCATATACTAGAAATTAGAATGTTAGGGGCAAAAGCCTGTTCATAAGTACCACTTTCCCTGCTGTATTTTAGGTACTGAAAGCTTGGGAGAGATCAGCAGGTGGGGCCTGGAGCAGGGGTATGAAATAGGACTGTCATGGTTCAGAATGAATGGATTAATTGAATTAATAGATAGAGCCTCCATGAATGAGAGGGAGAAGAAAAGACGGAGTGGTGAAAGATAGAAATAAAGAGAACGGAGGTGAGAAGAAAAAATGCAGGGTAATAGTGTCTGAGCTCTGCTCTCCAGTTTAGTTTTCAGGTGGAATTCTGTGCTGTCAAGGCAAAGTGAGAGCGCCTGCACTGTTTGTCTAGTTTTCCCCGCATTACGTGGAAGAATACTCCTGTTCTGATGTATGTGTTCTCGGATACCTAGTGTGTGATTATTTTTGTCCAATCAGATTTTCAGTCCTATTCTAAATGTTTCTAGTACCTCTATATGATCCATATTTATCAATCTGTATGATTCATACATTCTTAACTCATAACAAAACTTTATGCAGTGTAAAAGTTTTTTCTTAATTCTAGGAAGAGCAGGTAAGTCACCACTGAATACCATGCCTGAACTAGAACCTCCTAAGGAATACTGAACCTTGTCTCTCACTGGGGTTTGTGGCCCTTTAATTGGGATACTGCACTATGGCTTGTGAAGTCTATTGCTTGCAACTTTTTTTCTATCACTGCCTGTAGTTTCTGTGTGGTGCTGCTCTCAAATGCATGTAATGATCCATAGGTCTTGCACCTGTATAGCTACTTCAAGTGATTTTTAGCTGCTTGCACTTAAGCCATGCACAGGACGTTTAAACAAAAGTTTAGAAAGGCCAGGTCTACTTTTTAAAGGTTGCAAAGCTATGCAGCTTTGATTTGTCCTTAAGCTTTCTACAGAAGCAATTGGCACAGTAGCATCAAACTTTTCACCCTGGGGAAACCACACTGACTCAAGAGAAGACAGGGAGGTGTACAAGGGGAATGAACTGTTGCATGATGAAAAGCGTTGACTTGCTAGCAGCTTAGCAGAACTGTAGGAGTTCTATGTATGAAGTAACATGATGAGCTACAGCTTTTAAGCGACTGCTCTCCATTTTATTTTTTTGACATGTGTTGTCTTGCAGGCCTCTTTTTTTTTTCCCTTGTACCTGTTCCCTTCCGTGGAACTGATCTTTCTCTCCGCTCGTCTTCAGTCCTACTTATGTTCCTTTTGTGGTATCTTTTTAAATTAAATGTACTGTGTGATAAAAAGTAGAATTGTTCTGCAGATTCCTTGCCTTTGACAGCTCTGCTATTTATAAACTCAAAGGTACTTAATTCCTTGTCTTGAATTCTGCCAGTTTTGCTTACATTTAAGTCTTGCAGTGGAGAAATTTCTTCCTTGGTGACAGATAACACTTAAATCTTACTCTGCCTCTGACAAAGTTGTAAGCCCTACTTTCCCTTGCCTATGTTCCTGTATTAGATCTTACTCTGATACTACATTTTGATTTGTACACTACATGCTTCTGAAGTACTCCTGCACTTCACTTTTTTGTGCTCTTGTCTCCACGTGACGTTCTGGATTTTTGTACCTCCATCATTCAGTTATGTTTGAAGAAGTTTCTTCTTCCTGTTTTTACAAGCGGTCTCTTCCTTACCACTGGAAGTTGAATTACTTGTTTGAATTTCATCTTGTGCCGTTTTCACCTTTTCTAGTGGTGGATTAGGACTGTCTAAAATCGACTTTTTAATATGGAATGACTTATACTGTGCCTGCCCCTTATTTTTATTTCTCCTACCTAACAGGTGTGTGTGGCTTTTTGCTTTGGTTCCATAGTAAGTGTAGCGTGCAAGGAATAAACCAGTAACTGTACATACAACTGCATCTGCAGAACTCAACTGGCAGCTTCTGAAGTATAGGACAGTGAGTACTTGGTGTCTGAAAAGACTGTTCACTTCACATACTCTTCTCTACAATTATTTGTTTAGATTATGGTGACTGCCCAAAATAAGTCTTGCATCTGTCTTATTCTTGGAGTTGTTACACTACTTCTGAGTTGCTATTTAGTGTTCTGTGGCTGAAGTGTACTCTTGGCACTTTAGTTAGAATCCATTTTTTGACAAAAATGGGAAAGTGCTACTCAGATGGAACTTGAGGCTCTTGAGTCTTGCATAGAGCCCCCTGGCAGGAACATTTATGCCTTAAATTTGCATGGAACATAAGGTACTGTTGTGGAATCCTCTAAACTGCTTCAAACCCTATCTGGCTTGGCTATTTACTTTGTGGTAGTGTTTGAGCCTCTATCAGGAATGTGAGTGCATGTCTTGTGTAACTTATTAAATATAAGTCAGAAAAGCTCATTACTTTTACATCTTAGTTGTGTTAATTACAGAAAGTCACATGTGGATATTTACTAGAATTGAGTAGCTTGTGAATGTAATTGTTTGACCTGGTTTTGGTGTGTAGCTCTTAATGGGTGGGAGTGTTGTAATATCCAAATTAGATCAATGAGCCACAGGCCTTTTCCAGCTAAAGTGGGGATCCAGCACTTCTATGGGCTGTGATTAATTGACAAAGGATCGTCAAGACAGCGTACGTTAAGTCCCAAAGTTCATCATCAGGAGATCAGTCCCTCAGAGATGTTGTGGACGAGGCCGATTGAATAAGGGTTTATATTTAGGTGACTTGTGCGCATCCCCTCTGTTGACAGAGCATGTGAGACTGTCAGACTTGTTTATGCTCTGCTCTAACATAGACAAATCTTGGTTTTGTGAGAGACCCTGTGTCTTCATACAACTCCCTTTTTGTTTGCTTGTGTTATCTAAGTGAATTTGATCATTGGGTTGGGGAGTGAAAGGAAAGGACAGTAGATAATTATGCTAGTGTACTTCAGTACTTTCCAGATAGTATTTAACCAATACTGAAAGAGAAACTCTTTACACCTATAGTTTCCCAATATTCTTCAGTGGCCCTTGGTTCTGTAATTTACATTCCTTGATAAGTCTGTCATGTGTATACAGTTCACTGAAATGGCAAAACATGAATTAATGTGAGCAATACTTAATGTTATGCAGGACCTAAGGTAGTCTCAGGTTCTTTAGCTTTTAACGTGCTTAGTATTTAACATTCCCTATTCCGCTGAGAGTCCCAGCACTGGGCTTATGCATTCTTAAAATATTTATGCTTTAATCAAGCTGAAGTGTTAATTCTTGGTTTGCATCCACCATAGGACATACCTCTTTTTGTCATGGTCATTCTCTGCCTTTACAAACTTGTGTTGTGGCTACAGCTGATAACCATCAGGGATGTGAGAACACCTCTTCTGCCATTGCATACTTGACTGCCTTTTCAGAACTCTTCAGCCAACACAAGAAGCAGACATTCTGGGCAAACTAAAATGTCTCTTCCTTGTCATGCATTTTCCTCACCCCCATCCTCATTTGAGATAAAATGTAACCAATTTTATTTTCAGTAATTTTGTTTTTCAGTTAAGCCTCTTCTAATTCTGAAATTAACGGCATATTCTTCAGACACTGTCTGCTCCCAGAGTGATAAGGCCTGTTGTTTATAGCGAATACCAAGAAATGGTATGCAGAGAGACTCTTGCTTATACTTACTGCTGTAGCAACCAAGGCCAGCTAACTTTGTTATATGTCCCATTGGAGGGTCGGAATTGGAAAAGCACAGAGGGGTCGCACCTGTGGGGTGGAGCAGACAGGACAGGTGACCCAAAACTGACCAACAGGATATTCCATCCCATCTGCCCCATGCTCAGTGTAAAAGCTGAGGGATCAAGGGGGTCAGGCTCTTCCATCAATGGCTGGCATCCAAGGAGGGCTCTGGCTGCCTTTGATCCTGATCCGTGTGTTCCTGAATGCAATTGTGGAATCCAGTTCGCATCCATCACGGAGTCCAGTCTGGGTCTTTCCCAGGGCCTGCTGGTGATGTGATCATTGTCATGGGAGCTCAATACTGGTTTTGTATACATTGTATATACTTCATCATTTCCTTGTTAATATTATTATATTTTCTTTTTATTGTTTTCTTATTAATATTTCATTAAAGTAATTTAGTTTCTTTTTAAACCCGAAAGTTCTCTCTTCCTCTCATTCTGTCTCCTCTCCTCAAACCACGACAGATTTGTTGGTGCCCAACATGAGGCACGACCAGGGCTCTGACAGATTGCCTGGATAGTTCGAATTCTGGCTTGCTGAGTTGAGAGGGTATTGGATTTTTCGTTTGAGAGTTGTTAGGGGCTGCAAATTAAAACAGATAGTTCACATCATGTTGTTATTAAACAAAATGTTATATCGTGCCTTTATAGGACTTTGTTTAAAGTTATTTGAAGCAATGCTGCTTAACTTCAGCATTCTTTGTGTTGGAGTGTGTCATCTCATTAGGTAGACTCTCTCCTTCCTACTTACCATTGCTTTTCTGATCTGTGAATTTATTTCCTTTATCTGCAGACAGACTTCTTTCTGACTGAATCTGAACTACAGTGGAAGAATTAGTGTTTTGTAGTTGCTACAAAAAAGTTAATTTTTTCTTCTCTCCCATAGCAGCCTGTATCTTAGTTCAAATTTTGGTTTCTTGTTTATTCTAATAAGTCTAATATAAAGTCTGAAAACCAAAATACATGTCATAGGCTACTAGGAACAGGAGAGTGAATGAGGGCCAGCTTGATTGCCGCCCCAGCCACCTCTCTTGCAGATGTTACAGTCTCCATTGCAGATACAGAAACAGTTTATAGCTAGATGAAAGAGAACACAGCGCAACAGCAGAGATTCAGCCCTCTGTTGATACAGAGTGACCTAGAAGAAAGTACTAGGGTGTATGAACACTTAGAGTAGCCTTGCAGTGCTCTGTGAAGGGGCCTGGTACAGCAGAGCAGCATCTGCACAGAAGGGAACTTTGTTCCAGCAGATGTGCTCGTGTGTGCCTGATAACCCACTCTGCAGCTGTGTGGACCCAACATACCTCTCTTCAGCTCATCTGTTTCTCGTTTGTGACGCTGCTGTGCCCTTGATCAGCTTTTTTGCTTATTGAGATCTGCATCCATACAAGTTGCAGGTGCACTGCCAAAAGACATATATAAATGTTCTAAGTATAGAGTCTTCACTGGTATTGAAAACGGCACGCAAAACTTATGAGCAATCTTGTTTTGCTTTGTCAGAACAGTCTCTTTCAATGAAGACATTATGATTTAGTAATCTAGGGAACAATTAGCTGCCTTCTGTTAGCTTTCTTTGCTTCTAAGGTAATTCTGTTTCTGGTTTTAAGCTTCATTAATGTTTAATTTAATGGATCTTTTTGTTGCACTAGGTAGTGGAATGATTAATTCAGTTTTATGAAGCAAAACCAGGTGGGAACAGGTTGATGTGAAGTTCAGTGCTGTATTTCTTCCTGGCTCTTAAAAGATAAATTGCAAAAATGGTGGTATTCAGCTAATGAATAGATGTTTTTCTACTCTTGTGAGCGTAGAGTTGTCTGGAGGAAGATCACTCAGTGTCAGAGCGTTATTTAACTGAAGATAATGTTTTGTGTACTCAGGCTGTGCTGGTTAGTCTGTCATTCTTTATTCTTTCCCATCTTCAGCTGTTAGTAATACTAGGTAGATATGCACTGTTGTAGAATTTTTTGCTATATGCGAACTTGTTTATTTTGTGAATTTAATTCTTAATTTTAATGTAATTGTTTTTAACTTAATTTGCTGGAATGATCTTTTGTTTGATATTAGTTATGATCTTTAAGTGCAGCTGTTCTCTGGCAAGATTGATAATGACAACCATTTACACAGTGAAAAGTTTTCAACATCTAATTAAAACTTTTGATTTTGTTTGGGTATTTATTTTGAAAAACGAGAATTCATATCTTACTCGCTACATTTCCCACTAGACTACTCACTAAAAGGCCTTGAAGTAGCCTGGTATCATCAGAAGAGTGACTAAATATTGGTATCGTAACATGCTTTCCTGTTTAGCTTAATTAGACCTTTAAAAAGCACACTGAATTTTACATATGGGTCACAAGCCAGAAATCCTCCATGCAGTCTCTTGATTTGTTTGCATGTTCTTCAATTCGTCACCTGCCAGCAACACTGCTATGTAAATGAAATTTCTGCTGTTAATGTGAAAGGAAGGACCTTATTCCTCATTTTTAGTTACCGGGTTTTATCTCGAAGTGTGCAGTCAATGCTTACCAGTGTGAAGGATAGACATTTTTTTCACCTTCTTGCCATTTAAAACAATATCGGTTCCCAGTCTGACACGAAACACTCCACTAGAAACAGAGTACCTTATGTTCAAGTCTTACTACTGAAATAGCTCTGAAATCTTCAGAATAAAGTTCAAGGAATAGTAATTAAAGGACAAGGTCACATGTTTTAGGAGACTTGGGTTGATTTTGCAGTTAAGCAGCTACATTTTAATTAAGACAGCACAAACATTCTGCAGCTTTTTCAGTTGTAATACACATACAGACCTTTTATTGCAAAACAGCAAGCCTGATGTGGCTGTGCTCTGTTGTTGACATACCAAGCTGCACTTTTTGAGCAATGTGTGTGTGCTGAGATCTATGCTGCTAATAATGTTGCATTTTAATTTAGACAAATGTAAAAAGCAAAGCTGAATTGAGTGATGTTGCTAGTAAGAAGTTAATATCTGAAAGTGTTCCCAAGGGAATGGGTGTGAGGACAGTTTGTTTTTTGCTCTTAATAGTTCTGTGCTTGTTTCAAGTTGCTGCTTAACCTCAGTGTTACAGCATTGAACAGATAACGATTCTTTGTTCTCACGCTATTATATTAGGTGGTTCTTTTATCTTGATATTAAAAAAGTTGGTATCATTAGTATGGTCTGCATGTTTTCTTGCTTGAAGCTGGTGGGTGTAAGCAACAAATAACGTTAGGCACTTCTCAAGCAGATAAAGGACTATGCTTATCGCTAATTTTAGTAAGAAATCATGATTAGCTCTGAATGTAAATTTCTGCTGCAGCACTATTACCTCTTGATCTATGTGATAAAGTTATGTCCTTCCAAAGGTGCAGATAGTTTTGAAATAGTGTTTATTTGGCCACCTCGTCTACCTTCTTATACAAGATTTTTCAAGGCTGAGTTTTTAGTGCTTTGTCTAGTGAGACTCTCAAAGTCGTTGCGGTTATGGGTCATTATCATTGTTAGGACACTGATAAATACTGTTTAATGTCCTTGCTTTCAGAACTGTTGTTCTTGCCTTATCCTCTTCCTAGTCATTGTAAATTCAATAATATTTTAATCAGTCCCTTCAGCCTCCTTCATGTTTAGCAGCAAACAGTAGGGAATCAAAGCATAATGTTCTGTCTTGATGTTTCAAAACTTGAGTGTGTACCCTAGGTCTGGTCGTTCAAGCAGTGTCTTGAAACTTTGTAGTGATATAAAAGTTTTGCTTTGATAGTGTTATAAGTTAGTTTCACTAATTAATGCGAGGAGACGGAGCCAATTAAAATTGACGTATTTATTTAGCAAGCGGCAACAAGCAAAACAGTGCTGGGCGGCCCGGGAGTCTCACTCCGCCGACGGCGCGCACCCGGTTCTCGAAAGTCTTTGGTTTTATACCCTTCTTCTTCCGGTATAGGCGTTTCTCTTAGTGGTGTACTCTGCGTCTGCGCGATTTGTTGCTAGGGGGTCTTTTCCTGCCTTCCTTTGCCTCCTGGTGGTCGCAGGGATGGAGGCTCCATGTCTTCCTCACATCACGTACTCCTCGTCTTCATGAGCCCCCCTCCCCTCCTTCAAGTCTTTATCATACTTGTTTGTATAGCCTGACCTTGCAGCTTAGCCTTGCTTGCCCAACAGAATGTTGGCTATCTTGCCACATCCTGCTAAGCAGTTGCCTCCTTGTGAAACAATGTAAGTTTCTAGGTTTGGTGAACAAACAATACTGAGCTTATCACAATTTCCCCCTTTTACTTTTTACCATTTTGTTCATCAAACCGCTTAAGCTCTTGTTGACTTAAAATAAAGGTCTCTTCGGTTTCTGGTATTTCTAGAGGTTCATGCTTGGCTCTCATAAGCATTAAATGGGCTGCTTCTAATCTGTTTTTTACAATTGCAACTATTTTGTTGAATATACAGGGCTCAAAGGTCAAAACCAGAATTATTAACACTAGCGGACCAGCGAGTGTTGATAACAGGGTAGTCAGCCAGGGGGAATGATTAAACCACGATTCATACCAACTTTTTTGTGCTTCCCATTCTCTTTTTCTTATTTCCAATCCTTCCTGCAGTTTGGCCATTGTATCTCTTACTATCCCAGTATGATCTGCATATACACAACATTCTTCTTTAAGTGCTGCGCACAATCCTCCTTGCTGTAAAAACATTAAATCTAATACCCTCCGGTTTTGTAATACCACTTCCGATAGTGATCTAATGGATTTTTCTAAAGCGGTTATCGATTGCTCAATTCGTGCCAGGTCCTCTGCCATCCTTAATGCCTTAAATTCTTTGCTTTGTTGTACTAATGAGGCTACTCCTGTGCTAACTCCCGCACCTCCCAAAATCATTAGAGTAGCTACTGTTAATGCTGTGAAAGGTTCTCGTTTAGACAAATAGTGTTCCTGGGTGATATGTGAATCATATACAAAATTTTCAGGGTGGTAGATAATTTTAGGAACTATCGCTACCTGGACACAATAGTCGGAGGATTCATTGAAATGTTTTAGTGATATGCAGGGTGTAACTCCTATAGTGGAACAAACCCACTTAGTACTTTCAGCTGGCAACAACCACTCTGCTGGCCTTTTAGGTTTTTGTGGTTCCTTGTTGTCAGGGTTGACACATAGCTGCCTTTTATCCTCTGGAGTCTTACCCACACACACACCTTTTCCCATTACTTGGGTTAGTGTAATTCCATGTTTCTCTGTGTCCCATATACATTGTGCTGGATTAGTGCCATTCATACATCTGGGTTTTTCAGTAACTCTTACAGCTTCATAGAAGGGCGGTTTTATCCCATAACACAACCAACAATGCTCGGTAAGATTCGGATTAGTTTTGTTCAACACCAAATAACTGGCTTTCATCAGTTTCTAAAGGGAGTTATCCTCAGTGTTTCTGTTAGGGGCTTGGGTGTTATTCATCACAAGGACTTTCGTTACATCACCCTTTGTTTCTTTGGCTAAACTATCAGTCAATGTCTGGTCGGGGCCTGTTTCCTTAAATAGACCATCAGCTAGGACTTGGTTGGGGCCTACTGGCAGTGGATCATTCATAACTGGTTGTTTTCTAATGAGTATTAGGCATCCGCTATCAGTTCCAGGTTGCCAATATCTTACTCCCCAGGTTCGTCCTACTAACTATCCAGGATCTTGGGGTTCCAAGATTAAGACCCCTAGAGATATACAGTTTCCTCTTTTCCATACGTTACCATATTGGGCATAACCGGGTGGGTCGCATCCATGTGGTTCCCAGGTAACTTTGAGATATTTATCTTTCCTCTCAGGCGTCCACCCCATCGCAATAGTTTCACACCCCCAATAAGCACAATAATAATCATAAGGGGAATTACAATATCCACGTCCTGGGTTTGAACTGGGGCACCAATAGGTGGCTTTAGAATTCCACCCGAAGCGGCGTAGGTTGTCTTTACTACAATCTTGACCCATTAACTCACAATTAGTCACCTTAAAGAAAGGAGCGCCCGCTGTAATATTGGTTTTAAAAACTTTAGAGTCATCCCATCTACTTAAAGTCCAATTAAAAGGCTGATGAGCTTGGTGGCTCAACTTGCTCCATGTTTGTGGTAACACTAAAATAAGAATAGCCAAGACGTATCGAAAAGAGTGAAGCCCCCAACTCTGTTTCAAGCTAATTTGGCTAGTGCCTTTTCCCAATCTAGAATTTCGTGGCCTTTTCCCTTGGAGGGCCTTTGAATTATTTGCAGTGGCAGGAATTAATTCTCCACAGTGCTTTGTCCCTCCACCTCGCTCGTCAACTCGGTTGCTTCGAGCCACGAGGAATATCATCTTCTCGGTGGAAAGGACAATCTTCAGGAGAAATGTGTGTGATAGTAAATCGGCCCTCATTCGTTTATTTTCTGTTCGGCTCCCGATTCTTTTGGAGGTAGCACTTAAATCGTCTAAATGAGGCTTCTCCTGTTTTCGGTTAGAATTTTGATGATTGGATCGCTTTTGGCAGGTTCCTCTACTTACAACACCAGGAGCACCTTTTGGTTAAAGGATTACGTATTGGTTAAGGTGGCAACAATAAAATTTTACCCAAGGTAAATTATGAAGGGGGGTGGTGGTTCCACAGCGAATGCATAAAAATTCTAAACAGTTACTCAGATATTGTTCTTGTGTCCCGTTTCGAGAAATAAGATACTTAGAACACTTAGAGCACTTAGCTCTAATGTATAAATTACACCGTTTACATAAAGGACAGATTCTAGCCTTGGCCCCTTTCCAAAGGTTTGGTAGAGTGTCTTTTCCAGTTGATCTTCCCACATAAAATGGGGTTCTCCCCCACTCTTATTATTACACTTATCACACTTAGCTTTCTTTAAGTCCAATTTAAACTTTCTTAAGAGTCATTTTCAGGCTTCCAGGGAGGCTTGCAACTTCCCAAGATTGATCCGGGTCGTTGATGGGTCCTTTTATGGGACTCGCATGGGTCCAGCCTTTTTCTGCTGTCCGGACGGCGGTTTCTGTGGTGAGCAAAACAAGACAGGGTCCTTCCCATCGAGGGGTTAATGAGGATTCCTTCCAGGATTTAACCAAAACTTTATCCCCTGGTTTAATCTTTGAACAGTAGATCTTTCTGCTCCCGAGTCCACTAGGAACTCGATTTCTTGTCGCTGGGGACCCACTTTTAATTTTATCAAGGGCTCAGTTTTCTCACGGGTCCCCAGCAGATAGAGCCCCTGACCCCTCTAATCTTCTTTAAACATCCTTTCTTCCATCATTCTCTTTCTACAATCCCTTTTAACGTGCCCTTTCTTTCCACAATAAAAACACGTCACTACTTCTTTTTCTCTCTCTTGGCTTTTGTTTCCCCTCCCGGAGGGTCCTGACAGTCTAGGGTCCATGTTCCGTCTAGGGGTTGGGCCCCTCTGTCCTTCCCTCACTGCCGCTACTAAAATTCTAGCTTGCTTTTTCTGAGTTTCCGCCTCCCTTCGAACATAAACCTTCTGAGCCTCTCGAAGTAATTCATCTAACCCTTTTTGTTGCTAGTCCTCCACCTTTTCTAATTTCTTCCGGATATCGATCCAGGACTTGGCCACAAACTGGGTTTTCAATAATGCCTGTCCCAAATCAGTGGTTGGATCTAACCCGGAGTACAATTGTAGACTCTTCCTTAGTCTTTCTAGCCATTCTGTAGGGGTTTCATCTTTCTTTTGTTGCTCATTAAATGCTTTATTAATGTTCTGTCCTCGAGGAACAGCTTCTTTAATTCCTTGTATTATTATTGTCCGTAAATCGGACATGTGGCCCCTATGGACTTCATTCTGATTATTCCAATCTGGTCTCTGAAGGGGCCATTTTATGTCCGCTGCTGGACCCCCTTGATGCGGATGGTCCCATATCCTCATTCCAGCTCGCCTGATCATATCTCTTTCTTTGGAGGTAAATAAAATATTTAAAATCGCTTGCAATTCGTCCCAGGTATAGATATTGGGACCTAGGAACTGGTCTAACCTTTCTGAAACTCCTAGGGGGTCTTCCAACAGGCTCCCCATTTCTCTTTTAAATTCTCTCACATCCCCTGAATTAAGTGGGACAGATACATATCCCATGCCGGGTTGCGGTCCCCCCATCGCAATTTCTCTGAGGGGGTATAAACCTGCCTGTTCTGTCCTCCATCTCGTTTGGCTACTTGTTACTATCCTGCTTTCTTCAGGGGAACTTGGAGCGGAATCATTCTCATAACCTGGCGCTACCGGTAGAGGGGGTGCCATGGGTTGTGGAGGCGGGGGTGGTGGAATATAGGGAGGAGGTGAAAGAGGGGTTCCCTCTTCATCCTTCGGTCTTCTCCTCTGCTTACTCCCTTCTTTCTTTTCTTTTAGTGGATACAAATTTACCCTCGTTTCTGAACCAGTCCACAAATTAGCATAGCACTTTCTTCTAAACTAAAAGGTTCCTTCGAATTCACGTAAGTATTCAAGGCTTGACAAACCCAGTCCTCGAAGGAGCCAAATACAGGCCAATATAGGGGGTCTCCTTTTATTCGTTTTCCCCCCCAAACTTCCATACAATAATGAATCAATTTACTTTATCCTTACCCTGCCTGGAGGGGTAATCATCCCAATATTTAATCATTAAACCTAACGGACTGTCTGGTGGTAATTGGGGAAGTCTCACATGAGGTCCCAATCCACCCATGGGATCAGAGGGCTTGCTTTACCTCTGTCCCATCTTCCGGAGTGCCCTCTTACACACACACACACACACACACACACACACACACACACACACACACACACACACTCNACACACACACACACACACACACACACACACACGCTCCCCCTATTTGTGGCCCAGTCCCTCGCGGGAGATGGGAACCGCACTACTAAGGGGTCCGCACTCGCTTCGTCCGATAGACTACTAAGTCCAGTGGATGTCTCACACTATCACACTCCAGGATACCCAACCCCAACCGAATGGATAACCAGCCTATACTCACGCGTCCCTGCGTCTTCGTTCGGAGCTTCGTGCACAAAGATTACAGGGTTTGCCGGATTTCTTTTGCTTGTTGCCGAACTTAGGGTTCGTCCATAGAGGATGTGATGCGATAGCACCCAGCCAGGACCGCTGATTTTCAGCGGGGCGCCTCCCCGTATGGGGCTTCTCACCAGATTGCCTCTATCCGAGTCACGGCACCAAAACTGTTATAAGTTAGTTTCACCAATTAATGCGAGGAGACGGAGCCAATTAAAATTGACGTATTTATTTAGCAAGCGGCAACAAGCAAAACAGCGCTGGGCGGCCCGGGAGTCTCACTCCGCCGACGGCGCGTGCCCGGTTCCCGAAAGTCTTTGGTTTTATACTCTTCTTCTTCCGGTATAGGCGTTTCTCTTAGTGGTGTACTCTGCGTCTGCGCGACTTGTTGCTAGGGGGTCATTTCCTGCCTTCCTTTGCCTCCTGGTGGTCGCAGGGATGAAGGCTCCATGTCTTCCTCACATCACGTACTCCTCGTCTTCATGAGCCCCCCTCCCCTCCTTCAAGTCTTTATCATACTTGTTTGTATAGCCTGACCTTGCAGCTTAGCCTTGCTTGCCCAACAGAATGTTGGCTATCTTGCCACATCCTGCTAAGCAGTTGCCTCCTTGTGAAACAATGTAAGTTTCTAGGTTTGGTGAACAAACAATACTGAGCTTATCACAATTGTACCTCTGCATTCCTTTAACAGGCATCATCATCTTGTGATGACACTTTTATATTCTGTAGATAATATGCTACTTACTTAATTAAGTTTGGGATGTCTAAACCAAATTCTGTAGGTGAGGTTTGTTCTTATTTTGCCAGTCAGGAGTGCAGACCTATGTGGTTATACTCAAGGGTGTTGGCCTGCACTGGGGCTCTTCAGTCTTTTTCTCGAGCTTTTTTGTCCTGCTACATAACAGGTACACTAGGAACACAAAAATAATAGTGCTCTTAAAATAGTAAATTATTGAGATAATGTGAGTGATTAGGTAGAGATGAAGGGAATGGACCTAAATTAAAAAAAAATCCCTGGGAGATTATTTTTCAAAAAGGCTGCTCCTTGAAACTCTTCACAACTATGAGAGAGAGATGATTAATGCTTTGCTTATTATGGGAGTTTTGGCAGTGAATTTTTGGAGGAGTGATTTAAGTGAGGAAAGAGATTCAGGTACCTTCTATTCATAAGGAATTCAGAAGTTGGGCAGCGTGGCCATCTGGGCCAGGTCGTAACATGCCAGAGTTACATCATGTAAAATGTAAAGTTTCAACAAATGGTCTTTGTTTTTTAAGCATTATGATGTCCTCCATTAAAGATGTTAAGGCATCCTTATTAGGCTTTCAAACTGTTACCTACAGTTGTTTATCAGTAAGAGCAGGGGCTAGAGGAAGGAGTTCAACATTGAAGGCATCTGTACAAAATCCCCAGAGATGCTTCTTTTGCAACTGATGTAAATGAGTAACTATTCAAATAAAATGTTTATGCTGAAAACTCTATTCTGAAAACTTTCAAGTGTGAGGTAACAAGCCTCAGATGGAAGAAATGAAATGTTATTTGTGGTGGTGGGTGTAGCCTGAGAGACCTGGGTTTTAGACTTACAGCTTGAATGGTTCTATTTCCCAGTATTAACTCCAATGTGTTCTGTTTCAGTTATGCAAAAGGAGATTTGGATATATCATACATCACTTCCAGAATTGCTGGTATGATAATTCTGTCTGTCTTAAGAATAATTTCTGATTGTTCTTAATATATGAAAAAAGTGAATACATCACCTCGTGTTTGTTGTTCTGTCTTCAGTAATGTCCTTTCCAGCTGAAGGTGTAGAGTCTGCCATAAAAAATAACATAGAAGATGTGCGGTTATGTCTGGACTCTAAACATCCTGGCCACTATGCTGTGTACAATCTCTCTCCAAGAACATACAGGCCTTCAAGATTCCATAACAGGGTATGTATAGTTTTTGTGTATTTCTATAAAAGATCTTTCAACACAATGTCTTGATTATACCTTCAGCTTTTTATTGTGAAATATGTTGAAGGAGGCTGCATAATCAAAAAGATGACAAAAGAAAAAGTACATACACAAGATCAAAGCGTAACCTATATTCTGCTTGTCTTTGCTTTCAATCCAAACTTAACTGATTGAAGACTAATCTTTAATCTTACTGACTAAGGTCTGTGTTTCCTAGGGTAGTGGTATCTTTGAAAACATGTATGGGTACCTTACATGTTTCAGATTCAAATGGAGAATACTTAACATAATTAAAACTTACTAAAATTTCACTCTTACAGTCAGAGGTTTTCCTTTATGAAAGGTAGTACTCCTTTGGCGACTGATTTGCACAACCTATTTAACTGGACTTTCTCCTTGTCCCACTGCATACCACTTGACTCCATATTGGCTCAGCCCTAGCTGACTGCTTGTTGCTATTGCCTGAAGTATTGGTATAGCTTAGCTGAGCTCCGCTAGCGTTTCTGCCTGTTTCTCTGATACTAAAATGAAGATGTTTACCTAGTTCAGTAACAAGGTAGTGAGGATAGCTCATTAGGTGCTGAGATACTGGACTTTGCCTCCTAAATTCACCTCAGCTGTCCTGTAATTAGGGCAACAGTGGAGACTGTTACATGTTGTGAGTTGTCTAGCACTGGCCACATGAGACCTCACCTCAGTCTGTAGTGATCATGCCCCTTCCCCACAAAACCGCCCGCCCACAGGAGAGTTAAAGGAAACCCCTTTTGGGCCTTATCCTGCTGAGCCATTCTTAGCATTACTTCAGTTATCCAAGTTCACTTAAACTGTCAGGCTGAGGTATGTTTAATGTATTCTGTCTAGTGCTTGTCATTTCCTTCCTTTTAAACTTGTAGACAAGACAAAGTATTGTCACACCTGAAAAAATGACTACTGCCTGGTGGAGGTAATCAGCTTCTTTATCTGCATATGATTCAGTATGAGGTTCAGGCAGAGGCTGTTCAATGTGGAATGCAAAGCTTAATCATGCAGGAAACCTCATGCAAAGCAAAATCTTCAGCAGTGCTTTTTAGCACAAGATTGCTGGAAAGCCCACTGAGGCTGACATAGTGAACAGATTTATTCCTCACCTTACAAAGCTGTCAGCTTCTGTTTAGGGAATGATAAATTCTGTGACTGGCAGATTATTTACCCTGGGGATGTTTTTTTGGTCACGCAAGCCTGAGGTGCCTATACCCTGATATTCCTGATGTATTGATACTGTGAATGGTAATATGAGCACAGCTAAGTCTACCAGTGATCTGGAACTCTTCTCATCTACATTGATCTTTTTGACATTCATTTTGTCTTACAAGCTTTGTTTTGCTGGGATGTAATAGTAGATCATAACTTGTCAAAACATTGTAGGTTCCTGCCCACTTTATTGGCTGGGAGTATTTAGGAAGTGTCTACAAAACGTTGTCTTCTTTTTTTAAAAACAAAGACAGCTATTTTACTTGGAAAACAAACTCTTTAAATATATTGGGGAAAATTTCCCTGTCCATCTTTGAAATCCAGCTGCACAATGAGCAATACTAACTGACTTAACTTCATTATTCAGTGCTGTGTGAGAGCAACCACATAGGATTTTAAGGAAGCTTAGTTTTTCTTTAGTGCTGCAAAAGATGATTATGGCAAGTCTTAAATGTGATCAGAGGAGAACAGCTTCTGAATTTCTTAAGTCTGACACTTTGCTTAGTAGATATTTATGAAATTACATATTCTTGCTTTCTTGCTGTATGCTATCTGTATGGAACTTTACAAATATCTTTAATTTTGCTTGAAGTTACTGGTAGTTTTGAAGTTTTCTCTGCTAGTTTTGGGTCCTACTTGGAATAGGTTTCTCAGAGGTGTTGCACTCTCCATCGTTCTGCTAACAATCAGAACACTTTGAGCTTAAAACATAGCCAAAGGAAAAGAAGGTAGTGTTGTATGGTATACCTCTTGTAAAAAAACTAGTGTTTGAGTAGAAAGTAAACAGTAAATAAAAAAAATGTTCTTGCTTTTTTGAACACACCTAATTTTCTAGAATCTTTTCTGATTTGTAGCTGTGATGCTGCAATATGATTCTTTCACTTCTGTTGTAATATTTGAGATGTACTGAAGCCCTTGTTGAATCCTGACATGAACAGGAATATAAAGGACTGCTTGCCTTAGCTTTTAGTCATTCAGTGGTGACTTTGTGTAAGCTTTCACTAACAAAATAACATTTAATTTAAATCTCTTGAAAAGTGACACTTTCTGAAACTGTCCTCTTTTTTTGTTTTTTAATTAAAATACTAGAATACAGTGAAAAGCTGTAGGAGACTGTGTGTGAGACTGTTTTTGTGCCAAGCTCAGGAAAAAAGTCTGAAAGAAACAATATCATTGAGAATTTTTTGTGATAGTCAGTTCGGGTAATTAATCTCAGAGTAACCCATTAGCTCTTTTATCTGGATAAGAAAACATGTTGCTGATACCAAAATTTCGTCTTCCACATTCAGCAACTTGGGGTCCTGGCTAAAAAGAAATAGAAAAAGCTTGTTTTGTAAATTGTTTCCTTGGTCCTGGCAGAACATCTTCTCTTCAGGTGTTGCAAGTGCTCAAGGATCAGTTTTCACATACTGCATTCTTACTGGACAGCTGATTTTAAGAATATAGACTCTGAGGAGTGAAGCTGATTATTTGGTAGTGTTTTGTAGCACTAATTGCAGAAGGAATATTACTTAAATGTTGAGGCTCATTGAATAAAGAACAAATGTAAAAGGAAACCAAGTTTTTCTGGGTTTGTTCTGTTTTGCTTGAGGATATGTGCACAAATCAAGTTGAAAGCTGTTTTACTTTATTCCTTGCTCTAAGAAAATTTCTGATAGTACTGATAGTAATTCAGATAGTTCCAAGTTGTTGATACTTCTAGTGCAGGAGACTATAGACAGGAGCAGGGTTTTATTGCGCTTCATCCTATGAAGTGGTGCTTACATTGTAAGATTACTTTTCTTGAGCATCTTGCTTAATTTCTACCTGAAGGTGGCATTGAAGTATAAAATTGCCTCTTATATACACAGCTTATGCTATGCAAATGTTTGTGACTATGTAATCTCATTTCTCACCTCTGCTGTCTCTCTTGTTGCAGGTTTCTGAATGTGGCTGGCCAGCAAGACGAGCACCAAATCTTCAAAATCTTTATAGCATATGCAAGAACATGCATTTATGGCTGAAACAGGACCAGAAAAACGTCTGCATTGTGCACTGCCTTGTAAGAAACTGGTTTAAGTCTGAAGTGCTTTGCTCAATTCAGCTTTTAATTTTGAATAAGGATGCTAGTATCCACTCAGTTTGTGAAAGTTACTGGCTTTCTTTACTGTGAGGCCTGGGGGAAATTCCATCCCGCTGTCTTTAGGAAAATTATTTGCATAAATTTTATCCTTAGGCAAATTAGTAGGGTAATGCAGCCTCACTAACTTGCATGTAGCATAGAAAGCAGTATATAGAAGGGATTAAAGCAAAGTAGCCTTTCGGAGAAAGAATCTGCTCTGCTATTTCAGTGTTTGCTCAATTTTTTTGTTCTTGTTTTCAGCTTGACAGCTGGACATACACTGCATTTCCCACTACTGTCCATTTAGAATGTAATCTCTAACAGCAGAATTGCAGAAACTGACTGAGACTTTTGGTGGAACTTGCTTTTGCAGGCAGCAGACTGCTATGTCAATAAAACTCTCGATAGAGAGCCACCTTGTGTCAAACATGGAGGGGAAAAATGAATATAAAGAATAATCACTGTGTTCAAGACTTGAAAACATGAGGTTACTGTCATGTTTGTGTAAGAGAATTGCATGAGAAATTTTGACATTCCTATTTTCCTGCACAGGAAAAAGAGAAACATGACAGCTGTTACAATGCATATGATGCTGCTAGAAAGTATTCAAAACCAGTCCTTTGATATGGTATAGTAGTTTATATGGAATATCACTGTCGGAGGCTTAAAAGATGACTTGTTAATCTGGCAAAGTGTATTTCCTTAAACAGAGGTTTGTAAGGAAAAGATCACTTAATGCCAGCTCCTGAAAACCGATGGGATTTTCATGGCTGCTGTGAGGTTAGGAATCTAATTCTGTATTAGAGTGATATTTATAGTGTCTCAGTATCACATGGTACTGAGAAGAAGTGATCACATGGTAGAAGCAGAAGTAATAAATTAGCAGCAACGTTTGTAACATCTTTCCTTTGAAATGTTTTGTTTAAGGTTCCTAACTCATTCCTCAGGTGTAAGGGAATCTTGTATATATGGCAGCATGTTAGATGTGATGCGAAGAGCATACACCAGAACTACTAGAAATGAATGATAGCTGCAATATGTGTCTTCAATTCGTCTAGCTGGAAATTTTTGTAGATTTAAAAGCTAGGAAATCTGGGTTGAAAAGAATGCTTTGTCTGGTACAAGTAGAATGTTTTAGACTAATACACTTTCTTGCATAACAAAACATGAAAGTCGCTTCTTGTAAATACTGCCTGTAGGTGGCTGGGATTCAGAACTATGTAGGGCTTCCTGGTCTTTTGATCTTTACTGTAGAGGTTTGCAATAATGCAGTGAATTGTTAAATTTTTACACTGTAATTTGAGTGATCCAGTTGAGAACACGCAGTTGAAAACAAGGTTTAAATGGCAGCTCTCCACTTCAGCTACAGTTCAGTCTTTCTGGACTGGCAATGAGAGGGATCTGTTTTTAACTGGCATCCTGTTCTGTTGTTATCACAAGACTATAGCATATATGCCAGAGGCTGGAGTAACTCCTAGACATCTGCAGTAACCACTTTGCTCTTTGTAATTATTTGGGGCCATGCAGTGATGGTCATCCTTGAAAACTTGCACAGCTTTAAGAAGGTGTGAGTACATGATCATCTTGGTAGAACTTAATGTCAAAGAGACTTGCAACTGCAGCACTTCAAGTGTGATTAAGTGTTTCTTTGGATAGCTGTATTTGACCTGTGTTTAAATGAACCAAGCTAAGATAATAACAAGATAACTTTTCCTAGTGTGCTTGGTTATTATGTTTATTTTATGAAGGTTACTTCTTTTCAGAATAGTTTAGACAGAAAACTCCTCCAGATTTTTGAGTCTTTGGGACAAACTTATGCTCAAAATCTAGCTTTTTCCAATCATTGTTTTTTATTGCTGCCTTATTGATTTTTTTTTTTATGCCTGACGATTGTTTATTTATGTAGTGAAGATTCATTATCCTTGTAAAAACATACAGGGAAAAACTGAAATTCTTACTGTCTCATCTCTAGATGGGGGTGTTTCTTTTGCTCCCGTTCTGCAACTTATCAAGCTTCTTTCTGAAGTGCAAGATTCTGTTATCAGATTTGCTTGTTAATGAATGAGATGTTCTTTATTTTGAATGCTGAATTTCTGGTTGTAAAGTGATCTTTAAAGTCTTGTAAAGTTGTCTTCTGACTTCATGACACAGTTGCAAAGCATTTACTGTGACCTGCTTGCTGACCTCTTTGTACAATGATTTTTTTTTTTTCCCCTTGGTGTGGTGCTTTAATTTGGAGGTGGCTTTGTAATCCAAGCGTACATAAGTCACTGCTTGTCATGCTGATCAATGTTTCATTCTTCCCTTCTGTTCATTAATGTTTTTTCCTAAGTGCAGGAATCTCAGAGTAGGGACCATGTTTTTTTTCCATCTGTTTGAAATTTAACTGAAAAGCAGGGTCCAGCCCATAGAATCATAGATTAGTTTAGTAACTTCTGGAAATCATTGGGCTTGCTAGTTACACCAGCAGTAATAATACTGATTTGCTGAACTGCTCTTTAAAGATCTGGCTCTTATGGCGCTCACAGACCTTCTTTTCACTGGTCTAAGTAATGGTTAGAACGGACGCCTAGCTTTGAATGAAATGCCTGTGAAAACAAGTTGAAGAAAAGCATTTCCTTCTTCCCCATTTCCACACTCATGCCAAATGACTACAAAAAAATATGTTCCATGAACATTGTTAGCAGAAAAATGTGAGAGGTCCTGTTCTGTCAACCATTACCTTTTCTGAATCTTCAGTCTGTTATACTGTAGACATGAATCTGGGATGTGTGTAGCTGTGGTCCCTGCAGAACGAGGTTCAGTGTTTTAATTTCCTTGTTTTAGTTTTGTTAATCTATTATTAAGCTATTAATCTCAGGCAATTTTAGTAGAAGACTGAAGAGTTTAGTGTGGCTTAGTTCTTCTGAATCTTAGGACTTCTTTTGTAGCGGAAGTCCATGGTTATCAGCCAAAAATAGCACTGAACTGGGGTTTCAAGTAGCAGCCAGGAAACAAACTTAAAAACAGGTATTGGTGATAATAAGGTAGTAAACATCAATTGGAAATGTCAAATGGTGTTAAGCTAAAGCAATTATTCACATTTGGGGTGGCAGATAATATGTAACTTCTTTTGTATTGTGTGAAAATCAAATGAAAACATTTCATTCAGATACAAACTTCAAATCTAATGATTGCCCTAGACCTTGGATTTCGTTACATTAAATAAGGAGATAGCATGTTCTTCAGTAACTTCAGTAATGCTTTTTCCACTAGGTTTAATAACAAAGTTACCATATTTTTTTTTTGTAGGATGGAAGAGCAGCATCTGCTGTGGTAGTTTGTTCTTTTCTGTGTTTCTGTCGTCTCTTCACTACTGCTGAAGCTGCAGTTTATATGTTCAGTATGAAACGCTGTCCTCCTGGCATTTGGCCTTCTCATAAAAGGTACAGTATCAGTCTGTAGGGTACTGTTGAAGCAAGTAGTTATGCAATTGTGAATATGCTACTATTTTTACGGGATGCTTCCTAGGAAGGAAAATTATTTCAATAGTGTCTGTGTTTGAACGAATAGTTGGAAAAACAGATTTATCATGATTAGAGAAAGCAGTCATGAATTTTGTGAGCCTTTAAGTTACTCATGATGTTCTTATCAAAAGTGAGTCAAGTATGACCTGTAGTGGAAAAACGTTAGGAGTAAAAACAAGGTTATGCAGTGCTTTTGAATGCTCTCAAGTACAAAATCCTCTTCCATGTGTGTAGGACTTATTCCATGTTTACTGGTTTATTACAGTACTGTGTCATAACATTGCAAGTTCTGTGGAAAGACCAATAATGATTTCTGTCAATCTTTTATGTTTAGGTAAGAATGCCTTCTGCTTTTAAAGGAGTGCATGCAGAGGTGACTTTCATATACTTTGTCAGATGTTTTAAACTAATCACTTGATTTAATTTGATAGATCTTACAGCAATAAAGTCTCAGTAGCAAGTGACACTGGTAGTAAGGGTGTTTCCTACAAAACCGGTTAGATTTAGAAAGGTGAGAAGTAAGGATTAGTTAAGTGTAAATGACAGATTTACTTTGAGTGTAAGTAATGGGTCCTCTACAAGATAACTTATATTAATCAGGATAAATTTAAAGCCTTTAGGAAGCTTTGAGCTACTAACTTCAGAACTGCTGTGCAACTTGGGTCCGTTATGTGTAAGACACAAAATAGTTCTCCTATTTTGGTGAAGCCTAGTTTGGCCTCTGGAAAGATTGGCTAGTTTATAAGGGAATATATGTAAAGCTACAGACCGAAGGCAATGTCTGGAGTTGCCTGGAAGGTGGGACACAGGTGCAGATGACTTCATATGCAGTGCTGTATTCAGTATTCTGGGCAGGATATTTTTCTCTTGTGACGCAGCCACTGGGCTTTTGTAGAGAAACTGTGTTGCTGTCCTTAAATTGGGAGGCTAGCTAGGGATCATAAATATTTCTCTGTGTTTCTATTTCATTTTACTTTTGTGAAATTCTATCAGATTTGAAAATGTGTTTGCTGGAAGTGCTGTTAAAGTGTTCCCAGGGCTTTATTGTTACCTTTTGTCACTGCTTAGTGACTGGATATGAACAGAAGTAGCTCATCTGTGTGTTCACCCATTTTGAGAGTTTGGTTCTCTGACTAAATGTGTACCTTTTGGTTTTTGGCAGGTACATCGAATACATGTGCGACATGATGGCTGAAGAACCCATTATTCCTCACAGCAAGCCCATCCTTGTCAGATCAATCATCATGACTCCAGTTCCTCTTTTCAGTAAGCAGCGTAATGGCTGCAGGCCTTTTTGTGAAGTTTATGTGGGAGATGAGAGAGTAACCACTACCTCCCAGGAATACGACAAAATGAAGTAAGTACAGGTTATGATTTGCTCTGAAAGAGCACATTATGTTTTTCTAGACTAACTTAAATATGAAGTCTTTACTGTGAGGAGAAAGCATGATTCTGCATGTGCCAGTTGAGCAAAAGACTTCTTTAACATACGGAGCAGCTTCTCTGTCCTCTGTAGCTGATCTTGAAAGAGAAATCATGGGGAGGAGATGATGTGGTTATAGCAGCTTGGATCTGTTTCTGCAGAAAGTGGTGGGGTGGCACAGTGGTCACTGGGAAGCAGAGGTGAGCAATACCCTCTTTCCTCTCACTCCACATGGTATAAACTAGGAAGATTGATACCTGGTGTACATGTACTGAACTGAACATCATGTCTCAATCATGGAAACAGCGAGGATACCCCAGGCATAGCAGCTGTAAGGGGAGTGCTTATTAGTCCCTGTACAGTTGTGGTGTCTGCTGTTGTAATACAGCACAGGATTTGCAAATGGTACTTAGCAGTACTAGATGTGGGTAGTCACAGACAGAGGAAAGATGAGAGAATAACAGAGTCTTTCTAGCTTTCCTGTGAATCCAAGCCCCGTAGGGAGTTTAGTGAATTTGAAGAGAGCAAGAACAGAAACAGCTGTGGGGTCTTATAATAACCTTTTCCCCTGTTTTTCTCTATCACTGTCCCTCGGTGTGAGTCCTAACATATCACAGCAGTGCAGCTACAGTTCTCTCTGCACATTTCTTTGGAACATCTTTCTTCATAATATTGTCTCTCTTGCATTTCCCAGCAGCTCCTTGAAGACATGTTTCTCCTATATTTGATTTGAAAGCTGTGGGTCTAAATATGTCTGTTGCTCTACTGTAGGCAACTGTTAATCTTGTTCTTTTTAGAGTAGCTTTTGAGTGTTAATTATTTAGAGATAATTCTTTCTCTGTAACAAGAACTTGAAGCAAACTTTCATGGGTTGCTACTGAAGAGTTTGGAGAAACCAAACTAACCGTTAGGTAATGCGCTTTTTTTTTAAATGAAATTAAATGTGGTTACGTTTTTTCTTCAGGGAGTTTAAAATTGAAGATGGGAAAGCAGTAATTCCACTAGGCATAACAGTCCAGGGAGATGTTCTCATTGTAATCTATCATGCCAGGTCAACACTAGGAGGCCGACTACAAGCCAAGGTAATGATAAATTTGGCAGCCTACAGGGAGGACTTGCGTTTTCTTGTTGCTGTTTTGTATCATCTTGTATTTGTGATCTCATTAAGTACATGGCTTTATTTGCTATTCTTTGTTCAAAGAAATGTGTGAGGTTTTCATGTACTTGGGAATTCAGTGTTTTCAAGCCTAATAAGTGTGTCCATTCTTAGTGCTCTGCGTGTATAGGTAAACGTTTCTGGAAATTACTTCAGTAGCTGATAGTTACTATATTTTCATGGAAGACCTCTAGCCATTTTTTTGAGGCAGTGACTGTTACCTGTGAAGTTGCACAACAAGCCAGAACGTCTTAATTCTGTACACACAAACTGGAGCCCAAGGGAAAATACTACTCAATAGGAAAGTGACTAGTCTAGGGACTTCCTGTACAAAACAGACTGGAAGAATTCCTGTGGTTTTGTACCCTATTTCTAGAGGCAGGTTGAGTTTTTATAACTGTTTTTTCTTACTAGTCTTCGTTCTCCTAGGGAGAACGCATATTTCAAAAAATCACAAAAAAAATTGCTAATGAAGCCTGTCTTTAAATTTAAAGAAGCATTGTTATGTTTGTTTGTTTTTTTTTTTTCCCCAGATTAGTAACCCAAATTAAACTTGGAGAACTGTGTAAAAGATAGGAAGGGGTAGTGCAAAGTTTAGGATAACTTGGAGCATTGCGAAAATTGATCCAGAAGTTCTGCAGTCTCCATACATTTGGGGGAAACAAGCATATTCATACATAACGTTTCCATACATTTGAGGGAAACAAGTGTATTCATACATATCTACTATTACTGAAATTATTTTCCCTATGTTTTTTCTGCTTTGTTTGTAGGAAGGTGAATATCAAATCTTGTCGTGTTGCAGAGGTTTCAGACTTTCTTACTGTCCCTACAGTGCTATGGGACAGAACTTCCAGATCACCCTAAAACTGAAAGCTCGGTGAAATTATTCCCTAATGCACAAAAATAACTAGTGTATGGTTCAAGGTCATCAGTGAAGAAGGCATAGAACTGGGGAAAATTCAGCCAAGGTTATCTTATACTCCTTGTAGAATCTTAGTTTCACTGACGATAGGGTTCTTCTGATGTGGTTTCTCTAGCATTTATTCACTGCTCAGAAAAGATTAGAATTTTCTCATCTATCTGCTGTAACACATGATACAGTAACAGTGTTTGTGATGATCCTGGTTTGGAGCTTTGATGGGTCAATATTCTAAATTGCCCCCTGAAGCTCTCTGCAAAACTCTTAAGGAGATGAACTACCACATTTCAATATTGGTATTAAGTGCCTAGAACTGGGCATTGTGATTGTCTCCCACTTGCTCACAGTTAATTTGAGAGAGGATTTAGTTTATCTTCTGGGAAATGCCTTGCATAGCAAGGGATTAAGAAAATTGATTTAATAGGGTGTTGAAGTTTTCATATGTAGTTCAGTGTAGGGATGGATGGATCAGGGAAACTCTCTCCAGTGTGCCCATGTCTCTTGTACTGAGGAGCCCAGCACTGGACACAGGACTTCAGGTGCGGCCTTGCCAATGCTGGATAGAGGGGAAGGATCAACTCCCTCAACCTGCTGGCAGTGCTTTGCCTGTTACTTGACTTCTGGTTATGGTGTTCAATAAATGCTCATTTACAAGGAAAGCTTTCATAATTCAATTTTATTATATCGTATTTACTGGACAGTACTGTGTGACTTGCTTTGTAAAGGACTGGGAAGACTATTCCACATGTGTTGTAGTTAAAGCCAGGGAAAAAATACATTGTGGACTTAGCAGTTTGCTGTAATTTGGATTTGTGTAAGACCAGGAGCTACGTGAATCTTCTATAGTAGCGTTTTCTGGACTCTTGCATATGCTGATCAGGCATGGGAAAGTATTTTTTCCTGCCAACAGAAGAAAGGGTTGGGAAAGTTGAATGGTTATAATGAATCAGTTTGGAAAAGCTCTAATACCATCTGGCGTGAATGGTTGACTTGAAGTTGCACAGGAAAAAGAACTCTTTGCATGTCTTACGAAGTGTCCTTTTAAATGTGCTACATTTAAAACTCTTCTGAATGGACTCCTTTATATATGACGTATATTTCTTGATTAGAGTATTGCACAATGAGTTTTTCTCAGTGTATGTTATTCAGAAAAGTAATAAAGGTCATGCAGTCTCAGCCTGTAGAACAGGGTCTGGAAATATTTAATAGACTCGGATAGTCTGTTTGAGGTTAGTGATGAGAACTATCTGGTTCAAGGTCTTTTGATTTGTTTCTGGCAGTAATAGATTTACCTATGTTCTGTCTTAAACTGCATTTAAGTCTCTCAAGATAAAGTGTACATGGAGTTAAACTGAAATGGTAGCAAAACAAACACTTTAAAATATTTTAATACTGAAAATACTTTGCATTATAGTAAAGGTAGAACGCTGTGTGTACTGTTCATGTGGACTTAAGCAGTTTCCCTGTATTTCTTGTTTTCAACAGATGGCTTCAATGAAGATGTTTCAGATTCAGTTCCACACAGGTTTTGTGCCCCGAAATGCCACTACAGTGAAATTTGCCAAGTATGTTGACACCCTTTTGTAGAACACTGGAAGAAGTTTTCTTTAAAACTGTTTAACCTGTCAAACCAACATATGGTGGGGGGAGGAAATATAGTCTGTGTAGGAAGTAGATGACTTTGATTCCAATAAGATTCTTTTGTTTTCTCATCTCAAGGAAATTGAATGTTTTGTTCATGATACAAAACAAAATTCTGTACCAAAATACCACTTGTTTAAAGTATATGAAAAAAAGAAACAAATACAGCATGTTTTAAGCCTTATACTAACAGCTTTAAAGTTTTGTCTTGGACTGTAGTGAATTTGATCTAGTTAGCCATCAGTATCAAGAATCTATTTGTATGCATCTTTGCAGGTATGATCTGGATGCCTGTGACATACAAGAAAAATATCCTGATTTATTTCAAGTCAATCTGGAAGTAGAGGTGGAGCCAAGAGATAGACCTAGCTGTGAACAGCCACCGTGGGATAACATGAATATAAAGGGACTGAATCCCAAGATCCTATTCTCCACCCGAGAGGAACAACAAGAGATTTTATCAAAATTTGGTAATGAATCTCTTGAACAAATAGAGAACATGATAAAGTTTCTAATGTACTTGGTGTTTGAGGCTTTTGTTTCACTTCCGACATTCCATTAAGTGAAAGACATTTGAAAGGTGTTTTTTTGTAAATATCACTTAAAAATTTGCATTGTATGAAGGAGTATAAATTATCCTTCAGTAATGGCTTATAATTATCCTTGTCTTACCTCCACTGTCATTACATTTTCTTGTTTTAAAGCTATGAATATGCTATTTGCAGGGACTTTAGCAAATGGAATTGTGACAGGCAGGATTTGTAGGCATAATGTCTTGAAAGAGCTATATTTGGCTAAACTGGCACCATTATAATTTCAAATCATATGAGCGTTCCTCACAAATGATCTTAAATACAAATGTTTCTATTGAGGTCCTTCTTATGTATAGCCAAGTAATGCAATTCAATTTCACAACTTTTCATAATGTAGTCCAGCAGACATTTAATTTTTTTAATACTACATATTTTTGCTTCACCTGTAGATGACTGCATTAATTCCAGTTAATGCTATTCAGTATCTTTATTCTTCTGCTGGTATCAGTAATTAGCTTTGACATTTTCATTAAGGCTCTTAAACCTTCTCTGTGCTTCCAGAATAAAAAGCATGATGGAGATTATTGTGGTGATTTTAGTACACCATACATGAGATCTTACTCTCTGCTCTTAACATGGTACACCTTAAATTACATTTCTTTTGATACAAGGTAGTTGCTGCTGTGTTATCTTTTTTTTTAGTGGGATGTGTTTGGTTTGTATTATGGTTTAGGTGATTTCTATTTAACTTAGTTTATATAGATTTTAAAAATCCTACTATGAACACAACTCAGCTCGCTGAAGTTAGCGTGTTTCATTGATAATGAGGATCTGTAAAAATTACTCTTAATTTTTTTAAGTCACTTCCTTTTCCAATTGAGAAATTGATGTAAGGGTTTCAAATTACATTGAAAATATTTCTTAAAACTGGTGGGAAGAGAATAGGACAAAAGCAAGTCTGTGAACTGGTTTTATAAAACTTGCCTTATTAAAATGAATGGATTTGCACTATTTCGTTCATCATGATCTTTCACGTATGTTTTCTGAGACAGACTATTTTAGCATCTCTGTAAGCTACAACTCAGTATGTGGAAGGAGAATGAAAAAGTGCAGTACCAGTTTGGTATTTAGATTGAGAAAAAAAGCTTTCTCCCAAGCATTCATCCCATTCTTTTCAAAGAGTGGATGAATACTTATTAATTTAGGGAGTCTTCTTATTTGCCTTGAGGAAACCTCCTTTTTGAGAGATGATATAGCAGGTTACTTAGTAAGCAGTAAGTAACTCAGCCCAATTCAGTCTTACACAAAAGTCACGTAACGTCTGATCTCAATAAAGTAAGAAATGTAAGGAGTGGTTAAATAACAGCACACAGTGTGTTACGTAACTCCTTTGAGATGTTTGTCAACAACTCCATGTTCTTCTCTGGCTTTACACTCTGTTTTCTATAGCTGCATTTGCTCTTTTCTTTTGTTCTGTTCCCTATTGCAGATGTTGTTCATAGCCTTGCATATTTTAGGGATGGTTGGCACAAGTGAGGTGTGAACTACGTTTTCCTACAAATGTATATAGAATGCTGGAGTGTTGTGCTATGAGTCTGACTTAATTTAATGTTATAGTTGAAAATAGGGTCTTACCAGTGTTTTCAGTTGAAACATACTTAATAATGGTAATTTCGAAGGGGGCTGGGTGTGGGAATTTGCCTTTGCAGGGTAACAGATACTTTGAGACAGTTGTCTTGCTATAGCAGTCAGTCTGCAAGTCAAATACCAGCTGCTATGACTAGAACTGAGTTTTAGAAGTTTCTCTTGTAAGGGTTCTGGCTTAAAATCTATTTTATAGGGAAACCAGAGCTGCCTAGACAACCGGGTTCAACTGCACAGTATGAAGCAGAGGCATCCCAGCTGGAGCAGTCTTCAGAAAGTGTGCCTACTGATACAGAATCCACACATAGCAGTAGTACTGATGCAAATAACTTCTTTCATTCTCTGGACTGGAAAGGTACAGGTTTTCCTCTGGAGTAACTGTTGTGTGTTTGTCTTGTACACTTTCCAATGAGTGCTTATGCCTTCTTATGCAGCAACAATCAATATTTCACCAGACCATGAGAAAAAGCTATTTAAAGAGTGAGCTCTGCAGGCTAACAAGTGGTCATTCTGCTTCATTTGGATAAACACGAAGTGATGTTTTTTGGTATTGTGTGTAACTTAAATGCTGAATTAAATTTTTCTTTTTCTGCAAAAATCTTAACCTTAAAGGTCTGCAAGGAAGCCTTTGCATTCCCACAGACTGACTTAGGCTGGCTGAGGAACAGAGGAAATAAAGTAGACTAGCCAGTGGGGTCCAGATCAGTATGTATGGACTGAGAAAATATAACTTCATAGTGCACATATAGGTTCTTTTTCTGGGTGCTGCTTTGTTGGCAAAAATGTCGGTAACTGCCTATGCTGTCATTGAATGCTGTCGTTGAGTGGTTACTCAGCAGTTACTGAGTGGTAAGTGGTACAATGTCCTGTGATGAATGTCCAAGTCACTCTTATTTTGAAAAAATTCATAATATCTGCCCTTGCAGAGTGGCAAGTATAGTAGTAAGCTGTATCTTTGCCCTCCCTATACAAAAAGGTGGTAGGCAACAGTTAGTCTGTCGTTTTTATCAATTCTTTTGTGAGCTTTGATTAATTAAGGATTGATGTCATATGATCTCACCATATAAATCTGTCTTATTCTACTTGACAGAAGAATCCTCATAATCTAAAGCTGTTTTCTTTTTATTCAAGAAGGAAAAGGTCTGGACAGTGGAATAGAGGACAGTTCATCTAAAAATGATCGTGTTCAACTATCTGATGACAGGGAGGAGAGTGAGCCTTCAGATGAGGAATTCCCTGCGTTTTCAGGTGAAGGAAGTGCAGTAATTGTTGATGAAAAAGACTCTATTACTACAGAAGGAGAGTTGCTTTTTGAAGCTCCATCTGCACTGTCACAAAAATCTCTTCCTGAAGAGAACGTAGACTTACTGGGATTAGACTCTGATATTTCACCAGAACAGAAACAACCTGTCTCAGAAATAAACTCTTCATCAAGTAACGCAGACTTATTGAACAACCTGTTTGTGGGTGATGCATCACAGATTTCGGAAGAGGCCACTGGAGATCTTCTTGGACAAGGAACAGATTTCTTTTTCAGCGGTGAATGTCCAGCTGCTACTCAGGGTACGTCTTCAGCAGCAGCCATGTCTTCAGGTACGTAAATTTAACATCAGTACTCTTTGGCTGGCCAGCAAATAAAAACTGCTGCTTGCATTGTGCTTAGAAAATGAATACCATGTTTTGATCTGTACTCTGAAGACATGTTGGTCTATAGCAAGAATTGCATAGAATAGGTATTTTTACTGCATGAAGGAGAGAAATTACTGTAGCTTATCCAGGTATTTTGTTATTTTGCCAATATCCTATTAGCTTTAAACCATGTAAACAGAAAAGTACCAAATTTCAAATTTAAAGGAGATTCAGTATTCTTAAAGAATCCATAGCTTCCCCATACACGTCATATGCTAGATCCTTTTCAAAATTCAAGTGTAAGTAATTTCTCTTGCCTAAGGCACAGAATTGTAATAACTTCCTGCTTTCTTGCACCTTACGTAAAGCGATAGCATTAAGATGTGGTACAGAGCTGTGCTGCTTAGGTCAAATATCTGCGTGGGATTTTTCAGTGTTAATCACATAAGACTGCTAGGCAACTGGAAATCCTGTAGATTACTGTTCAAATCAGTAGAATAACAGTACTGCTAAAGGGTGTTTTCTTGCTGGTTTCCTGATGATGTTGGCAGCTCTGTATCCTGCATGTTAGTTACTGCTATGTAATAGATAGGATGTTAGACACTGCTATCTATTTGGTATTTAAAAAATGGTGGTTTAGTTTAGAAGTTCTATTCCTCTTACCAATGGATAGTTTGCTCTCTGTCACGTGATGCAACTTTTGGGAATAGTAATTATCTGCCTGAAGGTAACAGTATGATTCTTGGGAAGTTTTTTTTAGTCAAATCATCTGGGAAAATCTTAGATGTTTTAGCTTATTTGGACAAATGTAATTCACTTGGTCTAAAAGCTTTAATCTATATACATCTGCAAAGTGCTTTTGTAGAGCATTTAGGTGATTTGAAATATTTCTTTCTTCTGAAGCAGTTCAGTATTGAACTTTGTTTCTGTGGTCAATGGGGAATCACTTAATTTACCTTTTTTACATGAGCAAAAGTCTATGAAAGAGAAACTTTATTACTTTATCTTTCTTTAACTATGCCTGCCTTAAAACACCTGGGCAGTAGTCATGTATGTATCTCATTCTACCTTTGAATTGAGTAAGAGAGAGATAATTGCAGAACTGAGAATATTTGGCTGTCACCTCAGAATGTGCTAGGGCACTATGTCAAGATTATTCCTTCTCGTCAGGTTCTGAGTGAATCTGGCAGGAGTCCCTGGGCTCTTCAGGATTTTGACCCTAGAGGGCAGCAGAAACAGGAAGATCTCAAGCTGTGATTCCAGCTGACTGTCACATGTTACCCCATGCTGACTATAAATACTCTTCCAATTAGTTTTTTCTTCGTTGTGATGATTAGAGACCTCCTGAAAGCCTTGCTTCTGTTGGTTTCATTCTTGGGTTGACGTGCTTTCTGCCACAGAGTCGCCAATGCCTTCAAGTCAAAGTGGTAGTATGAATGTTTTACTTGATGTTCTTTTTAGTAGTTTAATAGTCTGTTTTGTTTAAATTCTTTGGAGGTGTGGGATTACAGAGCATTTAAATGTAATTCATCTGTTCATATGCAGATGATAACTCAAATTTAAGGTGTCTTACATGGATGAAATTAACAATGTTACTGAATGTATGCAGCCTTGCTGAAGATTTGTGTTAAAGACATAGCTGTTCATATTGTGTATGGCTGAAATACTTTTTGTATCGACATGAATGTACAGATGTCTAGAGAAAGGGACAGATGGTGATGCTTTGCCACGAAAAATTCTCGTAAGGCTGCTGTAGTTACCAACATGAACTCTACTTTTTGTTTGTGCCCCGAGAGGAGTAAGGCTTTTTCAACTTTGTTTATTCTAAAATTTGTCATAAGATAACTTTGTTTCTGCTTCTTTTTTAGCTGATCCTTTTGACCCATTCACAATGTCATCAGGTTCAGAGAATCAAGCTCTGTCTGGTCCAGACCTCTTTGGGGACTTTCTTAATCCAACCTCAGCATCTACAGCTAGTACAGTTCCTTCCACACAGAGTTCACTTCCACCTTCTTCCAGCTCAGATTTCTTAAATTTAGGTAAGTGTGCTTCTGGTGTTCTGTTTCTCAACAGTTTCTACTGCTCTCTGCATTTGTCTTTCAGCTTAGTCAAGGTGGATTAGTGTCTTAATAGATCCACTTGTTGTGACTGCAGTTTTAATTAGCTCCGTGTTTAAGGAACGCCGATACAAATGCACTAAGTAGCAAGGGATTCCTGTATAATGTCATGCTAATATTTATGAGGAGAGTGGATTTCTAGTATTGCTAACCTTCTGTTAGGAGCTGGAGTTTCCGCTGAGAGCCCTTAGAACTGAGGGTACACAAACACCTGCAAGCTTACTTTCTAGATGGCAGAATGCTATTTTGATTCTATTCAGATTTTAAAGATTTTCTGAAAGCCTTGGAAAAGAATTGAGCAAGTCAAGTTATAGTATGGCCAGTTCTTAAAATGCAAGCTGAGGCTAGCTTGGACTTTCTTGACCTCAATGCATTCTGGTAATATACTTAGAGTACATTATGTAATACTCTAATCGTATTTGTTTGATTTAATTTCTCTGATGAATTCTTGGTGAAGCCTTTTCCTCATGCATTTATTTTAAAATCTATTAATCTTTAGACAAAAAGCTTTGTGATATGTTTGGTCTTCCTGTATGTCCATCCTAAGCACGTTATTTCCAAAGTGTTACTATGTACAGCTTCTAAGCATGCTCATTCTTTAAAGAAAAACATACCCTTGAAAAAAAATCAGACTTCCAAAGAAATGTGTGGGTCCTCTCCATGGGGATGGGAGTTGTGATCAGTCTGTAAGAACACTTCTCTGCTGCTGTTTCATCCCCACACGGTTCCCCTGCTCCCGCGTGGGTCCTTCCCATGGGATACAGTTGTTCAAGAACATGGGTCTCTGTATGGTACAGCCCTTCAGGAGCAGACTGGTCCAGTGTTGGTTCCCCAGGGACTGAAGCTTCTGCTAGGAGCCTGCTGCTGCGTGGAGTCCTCTCCATGGGCTGCAGCTTCATCCAGGGGATGCCCACCTGTATGGGGTCCTCCACAGGCTGCAGTGTGGATACTTGTTCCACTGTGGTCTGCTCTATGGGCTATAGGGGAATCTCTGCTCTGGCACCTGGAGCATCTCCTCCCCCTCCTTCTCTGCTGACTTTGGTGTCTGCAGGGCTGTTTCTCTCACACTTTTCCCACTCTTCTCACAGCTGCAGTGCCATGTTTTTTACCCTTTCTTACCTATGTTTTTCCAGAGGCACCAACATCTTGGCTGAGGGGCTCAGCTGTGCCCTCCAATGTATCTGGTGCAGCTGGCTGTGCCCAGTATGGAGCAGCCCCCCCCCTCCCCTGCAAACCCCCACTTATAAATTGGAGATAGTTAGGAATGATGGTATCATATTCCTTACCCTGAATCCAGGAATGTTTTCTTCCTAGAGCTTATTGCATGCAGTTTTGAGTTGCCCCTCCTTGTTAGGCAGTTGGTCTACTTGACCCTGCCTCTGAGTGATGCAGTCAGAATGTTAGATACAGAGAAACTGGGTAAAAAAGACGTAGTATGAAGAGAAGGGCTTCCTCTTTGAAATAAAAGGCTAGCCAGCTGATTGTCCCCTCTACCATGTATTTAAGCATTATATTCCGTCTGTGGCTGATGCTGCTGAGAATTTGCTTGCTTCCTTTGCAACATTTTTGTTCTGTCCTACAAATACACTAACAGCTGTATGTTTTTGTTGTATACTTGTACAATTGCCTGATTTTATGCCACTTTTATTTATGACACTATTGTTACTACATGAGGTTATCAAACAGATGATAACTTTTTTCTGTTCAGTAGAAGGTTTGATCAATACTGATCTGTGGACCATCATCTCAGCTAAAATCTATCTCACTACAGAGGCAGGGACCTCTGGAAGTTATCTAGTTGACCTGCTCAAAGCAGAGTCAAGTAGAGCGGGTGCTCAGGACCACGAACTTGATGATTTTTATTATTTCTGAGGATGCAGACTCTACAACCTCTATGGGCAACCTGCGGCAGTGTTTGACTACTCTTACAGAAAAAACCCTACTTCTGTTTAAATGGGGTTTCCTGTGTTTCAGTGTGTGCCCATTGCCTCTTGTTCTTCCACTGGGCAGCACTGAGAAGAATCTGTCTCAGTTGTCTTTACTTCTTTACATTAAGTAGTTATACGTATTGGTAAGATTGCCCACTCCAAGTTGTTCTCTTACCCAGGTTAAACAATACCAGCACCCTCAGCCTGTCCTCGTATCCGAGGTGCTCCAATCCCTACATGACAGAGAACTCTTTTATGTACTAAACTTAAATTTGAAAAATACATAAATGTGAATTCCTGCCCTCTAAATGTTTACCTGCAACCCCAAGGAGACCACCATCAATGTTCAGCTGTTAGTAGCATTTCAACAACTACAGAAGAAAAAATATTTTGACAGCCAACTTCAATGCTTATTGTTTTATGTTTACTCTTTCTGATTTTGGTTGATAACTTGCACCCTGGTAAATGCATTAGCGTACCCACTGGTTTAATGTAATTTCTGGAGCTTTCCGTCAACATAGGGAAAAGATACTTAAAATGTACCCATCTTCTCTTCAGTCTACTGTTATATGGTGACTTCCTAATATTTCTCTGTTGCTACATAGACTTTGTAAACCCTGCGGAGGAATTGGGATGACATTTCATGCTTCTTTATATTTTCCTCTTGAGTGACAGATTTTCTATGTTTCTAGCTGAAATGAAATTTATATTTGAGCCTTTAGCATTCCGTCCAGTCACAGGTATCAATTTTAGCAAGGAAGTTAGGAATATTAATAGCTATAATGATTTTAATGTAAATGAGTGAGTGTGAGTGAAACAAGATGATAACTAGTAGCTGGACAAGAAAGGGCAATGACAAATGACATATTTGGAAGAATTCTGTTGAGTGAGCAGAAGAAAGTCCAAACGTGAGGTCATTAAAGTGAGAAAGAATTTTAAATTCACTAAAAATAAATTAGTAGTAATGTAAGTGTTCATTCAAAATAAGCTGCAGCAATGAGATATGGTGACTCTACTGTTGGAGCAGTAATAAGTGTCTGGAATTAAATTCCAGTGATGGATAAGCTTTCTTCAGTGGTAAACAATTACTAAACCACTATAGATACCAGGAGAAAAGCTGTTTCAATGAATGTAAGTTCAAGAATTAGAATTTTAAGCTTGTATTTCTCAATGTGGCTTGAAATTTAAAATCATAGGAGTTTTAAAATGTAATTTCAATTTGTAGGAAAGGTAGCTTTTAAAGTATATCTGCTCTGTCAAGACATTCTGTCCTGTAATATGTAAATGTTGAGCAGTTGCTGCTAAATTAACAAGGTAACTTATTTTTCTGTGAAAAGCTGTAGTAATTTGGCAGAGTAGCTAGTAGGTAGGATGACTGTTCACTTCAGAATTGATAACCTGCTCTTAAGTGGCCACACTTACAAAAACAAGCTATCGTCAGTAGCGGGAGGAGTGTCCATTTTTTCCTTAGTAGGTACCTGTTCTGTGAGCATTTTTGAGAACAGAATTGGTTCACTTGGATACGCCAGTAGCAGGTTGTCTCTAATGCAAGTCAAGTCAGGAGTGTATTTCCCTCTGTGAGAATGAACTGACCCGATCCAAAGATAGCAGAAGATGTGGAAGATGATCAAAAGACCAATGTAGTCTTCTCCTGAGTTTTTTAGTTTCTGTGATGATTTTGTTCTCAGTCAGGCTTTAGACAAGGTCAAAAAAGCTTGCATCATACTAAACCAGCCTCTTGATTCACAGAAAATCCTGTTGTCCTCTGTGATTAAAGGATTTCCTGTAGAGATGACAAGTTAAATAAAGAAAACCTAGTGTAAGTTGTGTGTAGGATATAGTAAAACAAGTCTCTTATTTCAGGAAGCTGGAAAATGTGATCTGATTACCATCAATTTATTCTTACGTCTTAGCTTGGTTTGATCAGTGTTAGTAAAGAACTATGCCCTGACCTTCTGTGGTGTTTGCTGCTGTATGGTTAAGGATTATGAATATGTGCATTAAAGAAGAACTTAAGGTAGAAGCAGGTATGGATCTGCTTGCCCATGAACTCAGTTGCTTCAATTTTCAGAGTATTTAGCTAAGCTTCATATGTTACCCTTTCTTTAGATATTCTTCTCTTTACCTTAATGTGTCTGTATGAACTCCAGTGTGCCAGGTCAGGAAAATGATGGGTTCAGCATGTGGTCTCGTCATACCTCTTCAGAATATGTAAAAGTCCAGGTATCATGTTGGTAATGCTATTTCTTGATGTTAAAATCTTTTGTAATGCCCAAGTTGTACAACTAGAAAGAATAT
This sequence comes from Dromas ardeola, assembly GCA_013398915.1. NCBI lineage: Eukaryota > Metazoa > Chordata > Aves > Charadriiformes > Dromadidae > Dromas > Dromas ardeola. The sequence continues at coordinate 247,232 of VYZM01022817.1, forward strand.
AGCATAAGATTAAACACTTCCAGGAGGTACATCTTACCTGTTCAGTATATTGTACTCCATTGTTGCAGCTTTTCCTGATAGTGTAGTGGATGTATGTGATCTTGTACTGTTCAGAGTGAATTGACTGCTGTACATAGCAATAGGCTACTCCCTGCTTTGTTCAGGGTGTGGGAGGTGATGAACTTGACTGCTCTTAAACCAGCAGTTACAAAACACCTGATTCCCGTAGTGTGTAGTTTATTCATTTTTCTCACAGCTTCGTTTTATCATAGTTAATTCTGTAAGTGGTTGTTCATTTCCTCATGCCCCTGTAAAAAAACTTGTAATAGCAGAGATCATAAGCCAAAATTATTTCTAGCTTAAAAATTAATACTAATGTTAATTGAAGGCCCACTAAAAGTTTGGCAGTAGTGTATAATACAGCAAATTTCTAAATTGATGAATAGATGCTTTTGGATACTTTGATGTTTATAGCCAGTGACACAGCTGTGTAGTGGATAGCTGGGGTCCTGAGTACTGAAGCAAATACATACTGTTTCTCACATGGCTTCAGAGGTCTGGAGAAAGGGCTGAAAATTGTACTATACCTTCAGAAGACTTTGGCAGCTACTTTGTGCATTTTATTCTGTTGTCTTTCTTCATATGCAGCAGCGATGACTGCTGTAATACAGGCACTTAGCAGACATTTATTGCGTTGTTTTTGATGTGCTCTCTTTGCAACTGTAAGATCTAAGTATAAATAGAATTAGTGGATTGAGATGGTGGAGGGAATATTTAATTTGCTTCAAATAATTTCCTCAAATAAGGTAAAATAGCTTTTGTGTTTTGGTATCAATGTTCAGAATGTGAAGCGGAGAAGCTGAGAGAAGTGAAAAGCAGTGATGTAGTATCATCTCAAAACATCCAAAGCATCAAAATGTCTTTGTAAGGATGGCTGGGTTAGCTTCCCAAACTCTAGGTCTTCGAAATATCTTAGACCACCAGTAAATATACTGGTTTTGCTGAAATATCACCTTTCCCTGTAGCACTGACTGTTGTCCTGGCATTAAAAGGGTGGTTACGTTCAAAAGCTGTCCTGCTTCACTGTGGTCCCTACAAGCTGTGCTCAAAGAGGATGCTCAGAGCTGGCATGCAGCTTTGTGTTCCATACCTAGGACCTATCATTCTCAGGATGGTTCACCTCCATACTGTGTGTAAGTGAGAAAGGAGGGAATCATTTGCAAGCATCAAGGGTGGCAGTTATAACCCTATGTTGGATGTGACACTTCCTAGGAGTCAGTGGAAGCACCTTTGCGTCCTTTTGAATGAGTCTGTTTCATTGTCGGTTTTCAGTTGGCATGGTGGTTTTGCTGTGCACGTAGACAAGTGGCTTTTATCCATGGAGCTAGTGATTATCAATCTTTTCACAGAAGAGATCACTCTTCCTGTATCCTGCTCTTCAATTGCATGAATTCCATTCATATATTGGACTTAAAAGGGCTATTAGTTTGTGAAGAGCTCCCTTTATCACATGAGACCTGAGGTAGGCAAACCTGAAGTTTGAAGTGACCTCGCTCCACTTGTGTAGCATGCAGGCTGCTGAGTGATATGGAGTACCGTTTCATGAAGCACTGATGCTTTCTGGTTACCTGCTGTGTCAGGAACAGCAGCGTGCCCTTAAGCCATCCCTTAGCTAGTCCTTTTACCCAGGAGACCTAAGCAGTTAAATTCATAGCACTGCCTGTACGTGAAAATATCTTCTATGTGAAGTGCATGGGATGTTTCAAATACAAAGGAATTCCAGTGGTAAAACCCTTCTGAGTCCTGTTTAAGACTGTATGTCTGCATTATGGAGAAATTTAAGCCAGCCATGTAGTTGGCCACTAGCTGACAATGTGGTACACAGTTCTATTGGTATTGGCAAAATATCCATTATTTTGGTGGTTTTCTTAAAAGAATAATCAAAAGATTTCTTTTGCTCTTCTGTAGGGAATTTGGCACCGGAGCCACCTAAAATATCATCTTCTACAAGCCACCCAGATCTCTTAGGCGGATGGGATTCTTGGGCAGATTCCTCAGCAAGCAGCAATGTAGCGTCACCACAGTTGAAGCCTCTTTTTGAAGGTATTATGAAATGAAATTCTTCCATTAGAGGGAGTAAGGAATACTCCAGACTTGGTCAGTTTATCACCTGAAAATGTTTAAAAGACTCCATGCTCTTGTGCTTAAATGCCTCTTTAGTAAGGCACTTGTGTAGTTTTTCAGAGTGAGTTCAAGGCAGAGGAACCAAAGAGTTGCAGTTGTCTATAGTAATGGTGAGTCTTGTCATGGTAAAAGATGTCATGGAGCAGAATGCTGGGGAGGTTCACACGAGGTGTTGTGGAAAGAGTACTTTTATTCATTCTCTTAATTTCCAAATACATCAAATACATAACACGTTTTCTTATTACACAGTTCAAGCTTTTACCACAGGGAGCCAGTCCAGCGTGTCTTCAGGTCTGTCTTTCAGCCAGGCTAAATCTCAGAACTTTGATCCATTTGCTGATCTTGCAAATCTTGGATCTGGTCTTCCAGGTAAGATCTTACTTTCAAGAGACTATATTTAATGCTTCTACAGTTTGATTTGCTTCCCGTACCAATAAATGTAACTGATAGCTTAAATAAAGGAAAGTGTTTCCTTTTAATTAACAACCGGCTTGAGGCAGTTGCTGAGAGCAGACAAGTAACAAGAAAAGACTGAATCTTTACAAAGATTGTGTGAAACATCCAGAATAATATTTCAGAAGATAACCACAGCTGTGATTTAGAAATGCTTCAGAATCCAGTTGAGAAGGTAAGAGAAACCAGGGATTGCTGATTGCTGAACTGAGCTTGAGGTTCCTTACTTAGCATTTATTGATACTGTACTGTGAAGGATACAAAATTAAAGTTGGCTTAAATTCTTTGTTAGATAGAAAGTGACAGTTGTTTTAATTCAGTACTTTTCTCTGAATTCAGTAGGCCTTCCTACCTCCGCTACTCAAATCTGTCATGTTTGTAAGATAAGCACAAATTAAGCCCGTACTTGTACACCAATACCATGAGCATTACGAACATTTGTCAGTTTGTGGTGGCATGCACAAAAAGTTATGGAAGATGAGACACATCAGAGTAGCAAACTTGGGAACTAGTCCTGCAGCATTCTCGAACAGCAGGAAAAACTACAGGGCAGTAAAAAGAGCTGAGGTCCTTGCATTTCAGGACCACACTGCCATAGCAGATAGCTGATCTGTGGCTGTTAAATGTGACTAGCTGCCAAGACTCCAAGGAATGATTTGAAACAGCCTGTAGTTGCTCAGTTTCTGAATTGCAGAAATGTGCTTTTCCCTTAGCTTGGGGATGACAGAGGTATTATCCTCTTGCCTGGGCAGTTAGCATTGTGTATTTAATTGAGTATCCTATTGGTGGAATTATCTTATATAAACACAAGGTAACGTATAATGTTTGGATTTATGTTGTCTGTGCATAATTACTTGCAAAAAATTTTAGTGTTAAAGCAGTAGCAATGAGGCTGCTCTGCAGTAAACAATTAACAAAAATTTTCCAGTTTAATAATTCCAGGTTAAAATGAACTTGTTAAATCTATAGATGGTGTGACAGTAAAAAAAAAAAAATATCTTTGATTTGGAGATGCAGGTGTAGCACACACTGAACCAGTGGAAGAAATTGTACTGATTTTAGCAGGATTTAGATAAATTCGTCTTTCAGTTAACTTTCAATAGGAAAAATGGCTGCATTAAGAAGTAGCCAGATGTCACTGTGCTAGTTAACCTTCTCAAGCTTGAATTGAATTTTCAGGGAGTTTTAAGAACTGGAGTTTAGACTCAGTGTTGTATTTTTCATGGGAGTGTTTTGGCCTTAGCATACAAGTCATTATTCTGGAAGAAAAGTTATGACAGTGAAAGCTGCTTAATGGGGAATGCTATATAAACAGAAAACAAACAACACTGGAAGACTTTCAGTAATGGCTGTAGCTCCTGCCATCCAAGTTACTTGTTAATGAGGCTCTTAAATTCATTTTAAACATGCTTTTCTGTTACTTTCTCTTGTATAGGGATATCACTGTAAACTCTGTGGTTATATGTCAAGACCAAACCGTCTTGTACTAAACAGGCGATAGATCCCAAGCTGAAAAACTAATTTTGTGTTTATTGTTAGGTTCCTCCGGACTCTCGAGTAGTGGCTTTGGTCAGAAGACTGCTCCATCTCAGAAGTTGGGAAATCAGTGGCAGAAATCCACAAAACCACAAAGTACTTCGTGGCAGTCCCAGACTAAATCCAGCACAGCAGCTAAGCCAAATTACACAGTAAACTTCAGTGTTATTGGAGGACGAGAAGAAAGAGGAGTCAGAGCCCCCAGCTTTGGTAAGTTTTCTGAAGGCACTGCTTATAACGACCTTTGGGAAGTTGGTCAGATGCACTGGTAGCTGCAGAAACTCTGGTGTCTTCATCCTTTTATTTATGTTTAGGTTGTATCTAGTTGAAAAGAGCTTTGCAAATCTGGTGTTCTGCTTTTGCAAAGCTGCACTAGAATACTGCAGAGACAAGCTGACCATCGCCCAGTTATTTGCAAGCTTGGGCATAAAGTCTCAAGGCTGTATTCAGCCACCCACATGGGTACTGGTTTTGTATCACTGGGTTAGAAAGGTAAATTTGATCTATCCAGGGAGAGGTGGTTGATAATGTTACTTCATGCTAGTCTGCTTGTGATACACAAGTAAAAGGATGCAGCGTTTTTCCTAGCTGAAGAATAGTAGCTAGTCTTAAAAAAGATTGAAGTAAAACTTACTAGAAATTCTTGTGTTTCAAACAAGGATAAGGATGGGAGTAGGTGGAATCATTCTTGAAACAACTCCCTTAAGGTGTTCCAACTGAATAGGCGAACCTAGAGGTATAAGGATGGGCATGGCCTCTTTTACATTAACGTGTTTGGAAAATTTTATTTTCCTAGTGTGTTGGTATTAGGATTGTGCCTCCCTTTAACTGGCATATAGGTGAACAACAGCTACTTCTGTAGATTGAAATGATTCTGTTGATCTGTATCTGGAAAGAGGTGACAGGATGGAGAGGTAGTGGGCATAAGTTGCTGCACAGGAAAATCTCATTGGAGAACAGGGGAAAAAAAATAACAGTTAGCATGATGAGATGTTGAAACGGGGCAAGAGATGTTGTGATTCCATATCCATGAAAACAGCTGTACCTCAACTGGAGGTTGATATTTTATTTCTTCATTATTCTGCATAAGTTTCAACATACTTAAATGTTGACTACATACTTTTGACCAGAGTATTGAGTCACTTGAAAAACTGCTGCACAGCAGTTAGAATTACTTAATAGTGGAAAAATGGAACGATTTCTGAAATCATGAATAGATAGAGGTGTATTCCCTCAGATCTACTCAATTTTTGAAAAAAGAGGACATGGAAGTATTAGTCACCTGTATGCACATGAGGTTCTGGTCTGTTGGACTGAAAGCTTGCCAATGATCCCTTTTATTCCTATCTTTCTGTTAGTCTGCAGAGTTTACCAAATCCCTGAAGCATATTTATCATGTTAGTGACAAATGTCATGCAGGTGTACCTAAGTGCAATATATTTTCCCCCCATTAATGTATTCTGCAATGTAACTTTTCATTTAATATTTTTTTCCTTTCATAGGTCCAAAGCCAAAAGTTTCAGAAAATGACTTTGAGGATCTTTTATCTAATCAAGGGTTTTCAGCTAAATCTGACAAAAAGGGACCAAAGACCATTGCTGAGATGAGAAAACAAGAAATGTCTAAAGATATGGACCCCTTGAAACTTAAGGTTTGTCTAACAGTGATTTTGATTTAAGTGGAAATCTGAGCTTAAGCTTAGAAATGCTGATAGACCAGAAGGATACAATGACTAACAGAGCAAACCGATAAAGGAGAATGAAACTTTATCTTTATTAAATCATATGACTGTAGAAGTTAATTAGCATGAACAAGAGTCAGTTGGCAATGAAGCAGCAGTGACAACAGCACAAAAAGTGTGTGGATAGAACGCAAGTTTCTCTTTATTTCAGCTGAGCTTGGAGAATGTGAAAACCTGTCTTATTGCCAGAGTCCATTTCTTGAAGCCAGGACTGTTCTTTCTCTCTCGTGTTCCCAAAGGTCTCCCTAAAAAAAAAATGGATTTGGCTGGTAATACAAAACTACACTTTAAAAACCAGGCAGGTGAGAACACCTGTCTTCAGGGTGACCACTTACTTTCATTTACCAGTTACCAAGTGCTACTGCTGTCCTAAGAAATTACTAAAAGATGCAATTCTGGAAATGGGCTGTAGAGCTAGGCTGTGGGGGTTTACCTGATCAGCTGTTCAGATTTTTTGGATGTATTACTCATTGCTAACATCACATATTAATATACTTTCAGTTTTGTAGTCTTTGTGGTGCTTTAGAGAAGTTTATAAAAAAACTTTGGAGGGATGCTGAAATTTATTTCCACAAAGTCTTAGCTGAAGAAAGTGTGTACAGCTTGCATGGGTACCTTTTTGCATAAATCACCTTAAATGGAAATAAATACAGATTTTTATTTGCCACACTTGTTGCTGATAGAGAGCAGAGATTTTCATATTGCATATCCCAGTCTTCAGTGAAGATACTGTATCACTATATCACAGTGGCTTGAATATTGCTGTTAAAGTCTGTGAAATGGCCAGTTATTCTAATCAGCTTTCATGGGGGTATCTGAAAGAACACTTCAGTTATTGCACCCCTGCAGGTTGCTTAAGTAAATGTTAACTACTGATATACATGATCTGAAACTTTTGTACAGATCAAGTAAGAATTTGAGTAAATTAATGTTGTGCCCTGACAGGAAGTTAATGTAACAGATGTTTTTAATTACTCCTGTCAATTCTCTTGTCATTACATATTACAAAACCCTGTAAAATTAACTATCTCAGTAAATTCTCTTGCAATGACTGGATTTCTGCAATAAACAAATAACAATGAGCTACTCGCTAGTGGCAGATGCAAAATACCACTTTTTGGATAGCTAATGATCTGGGTGCCACAAAGAAGAATGTACTGAGACAGCTGGACTTAGGGGGTGAATGCAGCAAGACAACTGTACTTGGGTCTTAACCTTGTAGTCTTGTACAGAGTGAAGGTTATGTCTCAAGATAGACTGAGAATGCTTACAGTGATGCATTCAGTTCTATACATTCTGTTTTTCCCAGATCCTTGAATGGATTGAAGGAAAGGAGAGAAATATCAGAGCATTAATATCCACTCTTCATACCGTACTTTGGGAAGGGGAAAATAAGTGGAAACCAGTCAGCATTGCAGATCTAGTAACTCCTGAACAAGTAAAGAAGTACTACAGGAAAGCAGTGCTTGTAGTTCATCCGGATAAGGTGAGCGTGTTCCTCTGATCTTCTTTCCTTTAGAAGGACTACAAACTGCTTTTACCACACCATACTAGTCACTGACAGATGCTACAGCCTTGCTTCTTGATCAGCGCCCTGGGTGCTCTTCACTTTGCTTCCGTTGTCTTCTGAACTGCATTCAGGTAGTACAGGATTTTTCTTGTTATCCTGACACAGCACAGAATTCAGCAGATAAATGTTAACAAATGAAAGATCCCATGAAGGTGGTACTGAGGAGCAGTCAGTTATGCTGGGTTCTGACTGCTGGCAGGTTTAATGCTGATTAGTGGAATCTGTTTTATTTCTACCAGCTGATAGTTCAGGTATTTTAGGACTATTCACCAGTATGTGAAGACTCAGAGGTTGCCACAGCAAAACTGGTAGGAAAAAACTGCCGAACCTCCTTTACTAAACAACTTTACTGGGAACTAGAAAAAGTAAATTTCACCAGAGTAAACGAATTAGCAGTTGAAAAATACTTGATGAATATGACATTCCAGTTGTCGTCTTAAAATATTTAATGCTTCCCATTGCTGTTTGTTAGTCTCCCAGTGTATGAAGGTAGTTTCTTCTTCTGAGTCATTGCTCTAGGCTGTGTTTTAGATACAAAGATAAGTGTTGAATATACCAGGTTGAATTTTCAGGCTTGCCTTCACTGGTGGTTCAGTGAGCAGTAGTCTAAGTCCTGCGTCATCTTGTATCCATAACAGAGAAACAAGACATTGTTTGTTTTTTTCTTCCCCCTATCCTTTGCTGTTCTTGTCCATGTGGCTTCCTCCACCTTTGTGGTGTTTTTTTGGTGCTTTCATTAACCCCCTTTAACAAATCAGTGGCAGAACACAAGTCTTTTTGAGGGATTTTCTTCTTCTGTTTTTTTTTGTGTTTTTTTTTTTTTCCTGCCACTTTGAGTTAAAGCAGTCCCTAAAAGGGTCTGTAAAGTACTGCAACTGGCAAAAGTCAAGCAGCAGGAGAAGTGGAAGGATACTGGAGAGGGCTTTGGGGCTTCCCTTTTGTGTTGAAAGAACTTGTTAAAATGACTCGTCTTGTGGGACTGGATCTCTACTAACCATGGGGGTTGGGTTGGCCCAGAGGCAGTACTGCTGTGAAATACGCAGGGAATCAGGAGCATACTATCTTTGTTGAAGTATGGAGCAAATGCACAGGAAGTGCTATGTCGTTGATGTTGAATCTGAACATGATCGACAATCAGCAACGGATTTTTCTCCAAGAAATCCCATCCAAAAGGAATTGTTGTAAACAGTGCTTAGATTTTATTCTTGTACGCTACTGCAACAGATTTTTCTCCAAGAAATCCCATCCAAAAGGAATTGTTGTAAACAGTGCTTAGATTTTATTCTTGTACGCTACTGCAACAGATTTTTCTCCAAGAAATCCCATCCAAAAGGAATTGTCTTAAATAGTGCTTAAATTTTATTCTTGTATGCTACTGCAAGGTCTGTCAGGAAGCAATTCCAAAAATGACTGGATTTGATCATTAACTAAAACCGTTTAGGAAAAACACAACTTTGAAAAATGGTTTTAGCTAGGTTTCAGTTTTTTATGAATTGTACTAGAAGGTTGAAGTAATGTAAGGAAACCAAGGCTTTGGCTTTGTTTAAAATACTCATGGCACACTTTGGATAAGATTGGAGAGAGCTGTGTGTCTGCAAAATTATATTCGCACAGTTGTTGAATAAGATAGGAAACATCCCACCCCTCTTATATCTGCTAAGTCACATAATTCCTAGTATTTTTATGCTTCTAATATGTTCTGTTTGTTTTCAGGCCACGGGACAACCTTATGAGCAGTATGCCAAAATGATCTTCATGGAATTGAACGATGCATGGTCAGAGTTCGAAAACCAGGGATCAAAGTCCCTTTTCTAAAACTTCACCTTTTACAGAACTACTTCCAAAAACTGAGCATCGTTGTGACTTTATTGCGCCTATGGCTTATGAAGCATTTTTCCATGATTTCAGCACAGTTTCTAATCATGCACTTAAATATGGGGATGTATTTTGTAAGATGTAGAGTACAAAGCATTACATAGATGCATTAAGAAAACAGCTGCTCAGTACTTGAAGAAATCACAGTCTGGGAGTAAAGATTTCCTTTCAGTTTTATACATGGTAAAATAGAATTTTAATGAAGCTCCATGATTTCTGGTATACTGTCATTAATTATAAATCATTCCAATTTCATTGATCTTTGGTTTACCTCTACTTTCTCCAATTTGTCTGTTACTTTCAGTAGTTTTGTGATTCAATTTTGTTTTGGTGCCTGTCGCCTTATTCAAAGTGCTTTAGTTATCAGCAGTGAATTTGCTTGGCTTATCTCAAACCTGAGGATGTATATTTTTCATCTGTACTTCAATCTGATATTCATTCTGTAAATAATGTTTTCTGACTATGCCTGTGTTCCTTAAAATAAATTAACAGTTTTTTAGCCAAAAAGACCCCAAATGTGGGAAAGTCAGCCAGGGTTGTTCTTGATTTTTAATTTTTTTTACGTATCATGAATCTAGAAACAAATCTTGACTTTAAGGTCTGCATGTTCCTGCTGTTTTGTTATTTATTATGAACCTTTGGAAGGCAGTACTCTGACCAGTGCTTATTTTCCTACTTCTTTAAATGATGTCTTTTGCTTCCGATTTCAGTGGAACATTCCTTCCATTGGATTTAAGATAATCTGATAGAAATAATATTATTCTGAAACTTGAATGTAAGCACAAAACATTTTTTTTTTTATTTGTCTGAGTAAGTACTACATTACTCATAATCTGGAGAGCATTTAAAGTGCTTGAACACATTTTGCTGCATGGCTGAACTTCTGTATTTTTTGAGATATGCATGACATTAGTGTCTGTGAAAACATGGGGTGTATTGGTAGACTGTTGCATTTCTGCTCACCTACCTTCCGTGCACTAGCTAGTGGAAGATGAGTAGAGACACAGCTTGATAAGAAAACTTTACATGTTTTCTCATCCCTATTCAGAAGGCAGTTTTTCACTAGGGCTGGGGTGAATGAATGCAAATGACCAATGACTGTTATACCCTGTGTAATAACAATTTTCATATCAAGTTTGAAAATTTAGTGTTGTGGTATTAAAGCTTTGGCAGTGGTCTCTTGAAACAGTGCAGTTCAGCATTCAAGGGGATATTTTGATCATCTTGCCATTTTATATATTTTGCATGCTTAACTGAGGGAAGCTGTACCATTATCAGAGGTAACTGTTCAGCTGAGCAACATCTGAGCAGAAAACATAAGATTCTAATGCTGCCTGACAGTGCGTTGGATGAGATTTTCTACTGCCATGCCAGCCTGAGCGCTGATGGGTTAGAGGCTTGAGAACACAGGTTGCAATTTATAGTCTCTAAGCTCAGATCTCACACAGTTGCTTACAAACCTCTGATGAAAGATTTTGTGTGTATATATTCACATATATGTTCAGTTACTGTGATTTTCTTTTTTTTTCTTTTTTTTTAGATGGAAGCCAGAATTGGTTATGGATCAGGAAGGTTATGGTTATATATTGTTCATAGCTGCAGTTGTATTTCAGTTACTGCTTTGAAGCAGTCTTAAATCTCAGTAGATTTCTTCGTAAAAACAGGTAACTTGCTGTCTGATTTACACTAAGAGCTAACCTTTTTCTCTTGGGACACTTCATTAATTCTTTGTATGCATGGTCTGCATCCATTGAAATGAAAGGCTTCTGCTGGTAGAATAGGTGTGTTGGAGACCTGCGTGGTTTTTCACAGTTCTAGGGCAAATGGTATCTAGTAATAGGTTTAAAAAGACACACGCAGATATATCATGACTGTGATTGGCTGCACTCCTATATACAGCTGAGAGATTACGCATTTCTGAGGGAGCTGCTTTTGGTAAGGCAGGGCTACTTTAAAAACTCACGTTCCTTTCAGCACATACTTAATTTCTTTTAGCACAATTTAACTTTTGGCTCGTAGTAATACTTGATTTTGAGGGACACATTTTTAATTGCTCTTGCCTTGAAATGTGTCTATAACTTAAAACGGAAAATTGGGAGCAAAATATGTTTCACTGCTTTGTATGTTTGATAGCATTTTCTGGATTATGTCTATATTTCTCTGTTTTTATTTCCCTACTCTTGTTTGCAAAATTTTCTTTAACAGTGGAGAAGAACCTTAGATGTGATTTTGAGAGGAGGGAAACATGAGTGCAATAGTTTTATCTGGAACTGAAGATCTCTTAAAATTGATTCCCCTTTTTTTAAAATTATGGAAAATCATTAAGTTTGGCTGTGGATTTTTCCAAGAACCATTTGATAGTTGGTGAAACTTCAGTTGGGTTGACAGGACCCCTCAACTTATTTTGTGGCTTTATCAGCTCTGGTCCTTAGTGGGAGGACTGGCTGATTCCTTTGTCCTGCTCCTTTCTATGTAGTTGAATTTTGGTGTTAAGAATCTGTGAGAGGCTCAGTTTGGTAAACTCTCAAATCTTGACAATTAAACTATTTTGGTTTTGTTTTGTTTTGTTGGGTTTTTTTTGTGTGTGTAACTGTGTCATTTAGCTGTGGTGCATACAAGAATGTGCACTAAGGCCCTGTAAGCAAACTTCAAATATTCAAGTGATGAACATGACCACAGTAAATTGAATTTTTGTGTTCTTTAGAAGATAAAGCAGCATGAGGACCACGTTTCATAGTGTAAGGCTTATATATTAAATTTTTTAGTTGCAGGAATCTGAGAAGAGGGAGGTTAAGGTAAATTTTATACAAATATATATTGAATCTTAATGTTGCTTTTAAAGGAGAGGGTCATTTGGAAGAAAAAGTCCAGAAATTCTGTTTGAATTCATCTTAAAACAGTAATAAAAAGTGAAACTGTGAGGGGCTTTTCAACCATTCTCACACTCTGTACTTCATTGATAACTGGTTGTCTGCTGCATGGGATAGGACTGCACTCAAACTGTCACACACGAATTCCACTCTGTCTGTATTCTTAATGTCCACAAGGTGAAAAGCTTTTAGAATAGGCTACATTAAGCTGAGACTTGATTAGGTACTGTGCTTAAAATGTATATTTTTTCATTCACATTCATTGCACAGTTAAATGTTGAAATGTTGGAAGTGAAATCATGCCCTGAAAGCTAGACTTAGTATCTTCTGCTGACTGTAAAGGTTGAGGTAACCGTTGCCAGAAGGTTCATGTTGTGTCTACCAGACTTCACATGGCACTTGTAGGTCTATTGTGAAGTATCTCCTTGACTCTTGCAGCAAATCATGGTGCCTTTTGGCCCATGTTTGTCATTCCTTTGTCTGTTAATGACAACTGACTAATACCATGCCTTCTTTGCAGCCTACCAGGATCCAGCTCTTAAAAGTGAGTAGCTTGACATGTTTATTCCAAGAGCAAAGAAAACCAATGCAGCATAGATTAGGGGAAGAGTATAGAACATCCAGACTCTAACCTACATCTCAAATGTTGTTTTCTAATTCTCTCTTCATTGACCTATTCCTGCTACTCCTCTGCTAAAAACAGGTCTAGGCTAGTAGAAAAAAACCTGGTTTGTATCCTGCTTTTCCAGCCCTTTTAGAAGTGCTACTGACTGGCTCTAGACAAGTGGCAGTACCAAGTGCTTGGCTTTCTTTGCAGAAGTTGCTATAAAGCAGGGCTTATAAAACCATAGGGCACGTTTCCAGTAGTTATTTCTGAATTAAGTTGCTTATGTTACATTGCTGTTAGATCTGGAGAGGCAGGCAACTCACCTTTTAAAATAGACATATGAGAAGAACTGGTGTTAAAGAATGCGTGTGGCTAGAACCTGCCAAATGGGGAAGAGTGATGTGTTTTGACCATGTTGGGAAATCAGTTGGGCATGCCTGTTTGGTGTTTCCTAGTGCTGTCAGATTTCCTTGACCTTAACAGCAGGGGAGAGAAAGAAAATGAGCAGTTAAGGACTTACATTCATATTAAATCATGGGGTTATGCTCAATATTGTTAGTGGGTAGTGGATTGTAGACATCAAGCCTGGAAGGAAAAGTTCCTCTGCGTTGTCACTTGGGTAAAGTTCAGATACTTTGCTAATCAATGGTAGCTTCCTTACGCAAGTACAGAATGGAAAACCTACAACAGTGCTGATGAAGTACGTTTCCTTGACACAGTGGCAAAGTCCTTGGCATTTCACCTGTGAAGGTAACTAGTGCTCATGAAAAATGCCTTGCATACCTCTCTTTTCTTGCTAATTCTGAAAAGTTCCTCCAGTGTTGTCTTGCCAAGCACAGAGTAGCGGTTCCTTCCTGAATGTGGACTACATCTCAAAGCTGCTTGCACAGGATTAGTATTTTGCACAAACCAAAGCAGAGTTGAGCGTAACTGAAATCTCAACTGCCTTTTGGGGCTGCTGGGTTACGTGCACCATTCCACCTCCTGCAGCCAGACTGCAGTCTCGCCAGCAGCAGCAGCAGGTTTGCGTAGTCATTGGCCATTGCATTCTCTGCTGCTCACAGGAATATTTCAGGGTAGCGTAAATGTGTAAACCTTGTTACTCCTTAGCTGTGTTCTTAATTGTCTAACAATTGCAATGTAACGAACGCTTTGTAAATAAGTTCAAACTGGTCTTGTACAGTTACCTGTGCTTTACGAGTCAGTTGACATTCTCTGTCAAGAACTTGCAGGTGACTGACCTGCGAAGGCTGTAGGAGGAATGTATCATTTCCTACCCCTGGAGTCTGTCCCTGGTGCAGAGTAGCTGTAGCTACTGGATGCCCAGTGACCAGGAGCAAAGGGTGACTCAGCTGAGCTGTGGTTCTGATCTTGATGAATCTGGCAATGCTTGCTTGCTGTCTGTTTGGGTGAGCTTATTGTAGACCGCAGTTCAGACCACATTAAGCTTCCAACATACGCTCCGAAAATACAAATTCACAAGCTTTTATGAAGGATACATGTTGTCATGGAAGTTTTTTATTACCAAAAGAGGATTAAGAGGCATTGTGAGAACTCCCAAAACTCTGTAGTGGAATGTCCTGTATATTTGCAATGTAGACTTCTAGAAGCGATTGTCATCTCTGATAAGGACTTCGCTTGCTCTGATGTCCTTATTGTATTTACCTGTAGTTGTGATTGTACTTTCTATACCTGTGATTTTTCTGGTTTGGGGTGTGTGGAAGGACATAACAGATATTAAAGTCCTACTTTTTGCCATCTTTCAGGAAAGTCAATGTACTGAGTAATTTTGCTACTAGTGAAATGAAAATTATACCTGTATGTATATAAAGGTAATATTAAGCCTTGTTTAAAAGTAGATTTAATGTTTGGCACAATGTCCTTGAACAGAATATTTTGCTTTGAAATGTATTATGACTTGACTTAACCAGTGATCTATTAAAACAAACAAAATGATTTTGCATGTTTGTTTCTTTAGCAAGGGAGAAATGACCAGCACACCCAAAGCATGTCCGCTGCCTCTTTCAGAACAATACATAAGCGTAGATAAATGGTTCTCATTAGTACGTTGAGGTTGACTGAACCTCTTAGAAAAGCCAAGTGCCTCTTCAGAAGTGTCTCTTCTCCTGTTGGAGAGGAGTCCCTGCAGTGTGCTTGGTGGTTTGGCAGCTGAACTTACTAGACTGCTGCCTGTATCGGTCTGTGAGGGGCTCTTGCGCAGGACCCGGTGCACTGCAATGCCATCCTCTCCCCCAAGGGAAGGAGAAGAGGAACAAGTGGACAAGACTGAGGCGGGAGGGAGGAATGAGTAGCCTGTAGGGAGGGTGGGGGAGTGGGACATTGGGTGATGAAGTGCTGCAGATCTGGGGAATCTGTTGAGGGAATGCTGGAGAAGGGGGAGTCGCTGCTAGGTCAGTAGTAACAAGGTGCCCAGAAGTATCTTTTGACTCCATGCTCTCAAACAAGAATAGGGGAAGCAGGGTCTCTCATAGTTGAGAGCAAGACACTCAGTGACATTGAGAAAGTTCCTTTAAAATAATAAAAGCATAGCGGTGTAGGATTACCACAGGAGATTCCCAAGGAGGAGGGTGGAAAATGGAGGATGTGGGAGAATGAATGGGCATGACCAAAGGAGGATGGGTGGGATATGCATGTGGCAGGAAAGAGAAGCATTAGCAAGCTGAGAAGAATAGTTCTGTTAGGGAAAGGCCGTTACCATTGGAAATATTTTTCATATTCTGCTTACTATTTTGAATAGTCTGGGTTTATAAGAACTCAATATTAAGACAGGTCTTCTAGCATTTTCTCATCAAATAATCTTTCTCCCTGTATCAGAAGTAACATGTTGTTACTTTTGCTGTTAATCTGTTTACTCTAACCATGCAAAACTGCTGAAAAATTTATTGATACCTACTTCCAGTCAGTCGCTTGCATTATCCTTTGCTATAGCAGTTAGTCAGTTGCATTTATTTATTTTTTTTGCCATGTACGAAGCCTCTGGCTACTCTGACGTGTATTTAGAAAGTCTAAATCGGGAGTACAGTCCACAGCAGACGGAAATCCTGCAGTGTCAATCTGGGAGGCGTTGGAAGTAGTTGCACCAGGTCGGCAGAATGTGTTACCAAGATATAGCATGGCCTTAAAGTCAATCTCAGGCAGAGCAAACAGAACAGCAAGAGCAAATGGGGGATTAAAAAAGGCAGCAGAAGCGCTGTGCAGAGCACTCTGCGTACTGTGGTGGCGTGTGGGGCAGCTGGTAGCAAGCCGAGCCCAAGCCTTCGAAATCTGCACTGTGGACACCTCATCTGGACGTTGGCGTGCTGAAGAGGATACCACGTGCTCTGCCTCAGCACCGCCTCTGTTGCGAGGGTGAGAGGAGGACTTCTGGCAGATTTTTACCCTCTGTGGCAGAACCAAGGAAAAAAGCATTGAAGAAGGGAAAAATGCGGTGTGTAGGTAGGTGAAGACGACTGGAATTGGAATTAGCACGAACTGTAAGGGTTTCTTCATCTCCTGTAATCTGTAAAACAGTGCTGGCTGTTTTCCTGGGGTGGCTTCCGCTCCTAATCCAAGGTCTGGGCACACACAAAATGTGAATTTCTCTGGTGTGTAATGCTGCTGGCAGACCCAGGAATTAAGTCGTTACCTTTGTGGGGGTGTTTGTGGGCTCATGTTTAGAGAGGCCTCGCTTGGCTCTTGCCAGTCGGTGAGCTTCAGTGCTTGCTTCCTTGTGTGTGGCTTTGGTGAGCAGCAAGACAGCAGAGGCACTCTGCAAGCTGCACCCCGAGGAGACGGGATTGCCAGTGTGCTGCCTCCCTGCCACGTGATATGCCATGTATTGAGCAGACTTCTAATGTGCAAGATGAAACCTGAAGGGGCAGCTCATCCAACTTGCTCGGGAAGCTAATTTCAATGACAGGCCTTTTCAAAGGTTTAGGATTGCAGCTGCTAAATCTGTTTATTTCTCCTGTATGAAACAAACTGAAGTACGTAGCTGTGAATTTTGAGTACCAGCCTAAACCTTGCTGGTTTTGGAAAGAGGAATATTGTGTTTGTGGAACAACTTACGTAGAAAGTAGAATGCGAGTGCCTCAAAAAAAGGGGAAATGAGGAGACCTGGTTGTACTCGGTGCTTGTTAACGTAGGAATATTGTGTGCTGTGAAGTGCTGAGTGTTCCCTAGCTTAGTGTTTGAGCTCAGTACTTCTGCCGGGTCTGCTCTTCTGCTGATCTCTGCTGGCTGGGTCCTGGCAGTTTCATTCTGAAGCTCAAAATGCTAAGTGATGTTGACAGCCTTCCTAGAAGCTGTTTAATGGAGTGTTTGACCTAGAACCTTCCCTGTTGTCTTTGGTTCCAAGACTTCAGCTTCCTTCAGGCTTCTGGAGTTTCTGAAGCAATGTACTCACCTGACTTCATGTGGAAACCGACCAGTTTCAGCAAAGCAGGACCAGAAACACTCAACCTGCAGCAGTGAGCAGCTGTGATGTCTCCTGCTCCCTCTGCATCCTAGCAGTGGCCCGCCCTAGAGGCAGATAAGGTGCCAGGTTTATTATAGGATTGTATGAACCATGAGAACTGAACTCCCACAAGTGTTTCAATGGATTGAATTAATTTGTTGAACCAGTGCATGTTCTGCTTAATTTCACTGAGACTTTTTTGTATAGTATGGCTAAACTTGTCTCTCCTGCCCTCAGTGACTCATCATGAAATGAGGGATGAATGCAGGGTTTTTATTACCAATGTGTTGTTTTCACAACTATCTTGCTTTACTACAGAAGCTTCCCTCCCTTCTCCCAATTCTCACCAGGCTTTTATGCTGCTCCTACCAACATAAGTCTAATGCTTATTAGACCCGGAAATTCCTCATCTGCTTCTGTGCCCACCTGCTGCAGGTGCCTCCCCACATGAGCAAGGAGGGGCCACTTCAGACCTCTGTATTTCTTCTCCTGTGTGCTGGGCATCATGAGGAGCACATCTCCCATGGAGAGTTGAGCTGCAATTGTTCACCACCTCCAGATGTAAAAAAGGGTGTTTGGGGATATCATAGAATCATCTGGGTTGGAAGGCAGCCTTGAGATCATAAAGTCCAACCATTAAAGCCACCGCTAAACCATGTTGCTAAGCACCGTGTCTACTTGTCTTTGAAATACCTCCAGGGATGGTGATTCAATCACTTCCCTGGGCAGCCCATTCCAATGCTTGACAACACTTTTGGTGTAAAATTTTTCCCTAATATCCAGTCTGAACCTCCTCTGGTGCAACTTGGGGCCATTTCCTCTTGTCCTATCGCCTCTTACTTGGGAGAAGAGACCAACCCCCACCTTGCTACAATCTCCTTTCAGGTAGTTGTAGAGAGTGATAAGGTCTCCCCTCAGCCTCCTTTTCTCCAGGCTAAACAATCCCAGCTCCCTCAGCCGCTCCTCATAAGACTTGTTCTCCAGACCCCTCACCAGCTTTGTTGCCCTTCTCTGGACGTGGTCTAGAACCTCAGTATCTTTCTTGTGAGGGCCCCAAAACTAGGACTGTAACGTCTTCCTAGGAATTCAGCCGAACGGGAGAGGCACAAGGGTCTCTGGCCTGTGCTCTGCATTTCCTAATGTAGACAGCTCTTCTCGGACTGTCCTTGGCCTTGCGGGCTCCACAGTAGGTGACAATCCTCTCCACCCTACCACGAGGGGAGGTGGCTGCCCTGAGGCAGCCCTTCTGACGGCAGGCAGGGCTGCAGCCAGCACGGCCCCGCCAGGAGAAGCGGCAGCTGCAATCCCTGCTGGAGGGGGCAGAAGGTGGGGGGCAAGGAGTGCCAATCTCTGCCATGCACCCCTCGGGGTGGCTAGCAGCTGCATCTGAATCAAAAAAATCACCTGACAGCAAGAGGAATTATTTATCAGAAGGAATGATGTTTCTTTGTTTTGATTGCCATCTGCTGGCAGAAGGACATGTTCGTAGCCATTTCACACTTGCACCACCCAGGGGTTTTTTTTTAACCAAAACTTTGCCGCACTAGTAATTTTTTTATGTGCTTGTGTATTTGGTATGTGAATGCAGCAGAAAAGGGGCTGCTGTTGGATGCCTGAATTCACAGAGCAGCTGATGCCTGAGGCAGTGCTCGCAGCTGGCTGGGGGGGCCGGGGCTGGAGGAGCAGCAGAAGCACCCGGCTCATCTCCCCAAGCTCTGCTGGGGAACCTGCTCTGTAACTGCTGCTCTTTCAGGCTGGGTCTCTGCTGCCTGCTTTCACCCTCCAGGAGCCCCCAGCTTCTGCCTTGCTGCTTTTTAACTGCTACCCCACGACAACGGGTGGTCCGCTACTTGAAGCGGCAGGAAATAATCTACCTTGCTGTCTCTTTCTTAGAGCTAGAGAAAAGGGGAAGAGGAGACACGCATCATGGGAGCCTCTGAACTCGTGGGGAGAGGGGGGTGGTTGGACACGCAACTGGAAACAGGATAGGAAAGCTCAGGAGTAATTAGGTAGATCACAGGGCTGTGCATTGCACATGCCCAGGCTGTGGCGAGTAGATGTGACCTCAGTACGGACGCGCAAGTATTTAGAGTGCGTATCCTCAGACACAGTTGCCTGCAATGGGAGGAGGATGAATAGCCTAAGCGGCCAAAGCTTCCTGGCAGTGCAATCTGCTATACTGTCCCCATACTTGCTCAGAGCCCCCAGCAAATGAGGCTGTACTGGCTGTTCGGCCCAGGCTGCTTCACCCATGGTGTGATTGTTGAGCCACATCTGTTCCTGGGTGGCCGCAAAGGTGCACTGTCAAGCACTAGCCTCAGGGCTGGCATCCTTGACATGCACTCTCATGGAAAAGACTGATCTCTCACTAGTAGATGCCCCACCACAAACGCCACAAAATTCATCTGGTCAGCATGTTAAGTACTTAAGCTCAGATGCTGAATTAAGTTCTGCCCTGGGAAGTTTCCTGTCTGAAGAAAGATGCCAGCAGCTTAAAAAAAAAAAAATAAAAAAATTGATCCACATTTATTTACCCTCATGCAGGAAGGTATAAAATTCAGCGTAAGTAACAGCAATCAAGGAGCTGATACCAACAAGACCTAAAAAGTGAAGTTTGAGTTTTACCTGGAGGAGTGGTTGGAAACTGCATCTTTAATATGATCCAGCATCTTGCATATGGTAAATAAAATTCGATGAGCTCCAACTTTTAATTCTGTTGCCATCAAGTGTAATGTGTCTGCTGAGAAATGATAAATGCAGTTCTTTAATTTTAGCGCTATGCAAATAACATTAGAAGACTACTCCTGATGCTGGAAGATTAGCACAGGCTGGAAGATCTATTGCTGTGATCCATGATGGCATTTAGTAGTTCTTATTCTTTTCCATAGACAGGCTGAAATGCAAATGCATTTCCCAAAGGCACTTTTCCTAGCACAAGTATTCGTTGTTTGTGCAGAAGCACACAAGGAGGGAGGTAGTAAAACATCATCCATTTATCCAGGAATAAGCTCCTGGTCTGCAGAACACTGGTGGAACTTTGCATCCCCTAACTGGACAAAGGCTGCGTCATTTTTAATGATCCCCGCTGGACAATGCACAGGAGAAGGCACACGTCTGCCTACTGCTCCCACCTGTGTCCTCCTCCCACCCTTGCGCTTTCTCCCAGTTGCTAGAGTTCAACGTGAGCAAAATCAAGCATTTTTCTTCTACCCTTCTCTCGGAAACAGCTTGAGTCTTATGAATGAAAATTTCCTGATGCCTCTATAGGGGAGCTTGGGGAATGTGCATGTGGCTGGGAGGAAAGTATCATGAAGGATGCTGGGGGGTGTCTACACAGAGCAGTGCTGCCCCCAGTCCCCATGTGAACCCAGAGGCACATGTTTGCTCAGAGTCCAAGAGCCTGGACGTGTCCTGGCTTCACCTGTGGGCACAGTTTTGCTTCTTACCTGGCTCCTCCAATGTGAGATGAGGAAAAAAGTAAGATGTTTCCCTTACTTCTAGCGCGAGTTCCTTCATCAACATCTTGGCTTAGCCTTCCCTGTGCATTGCTCATGGCATCCTGTGTCCTTTGCCAGGAGAAATGCTCTGTTGATAGTGGGAAACTTCTTCCTTCTTGTTCTTAGGTACATTTAGGATGATCTTTGTATGTTTCAACCCCCCACTTGCTAAGAGGTTATACTTTCTCCTGTACTGTGGGTCCACAGGGTTAATTATACCATGATTATTCAGGTTTATTTTTTCTTTGCATGACATGATTTCTTAGGAAAGGAGAAACGCACCACTGCATAAGCTAAACAAAATTTATGCCAAAGGATTTGGGCAATAGAAAACAAAAAAAAAAAGCTGTAAACGCCAGGACAAGAGCAAACACTGGCCATTAGACAGTTTTGCTGCTGCAGCTAGGACAAACTCGACAATATGTGTCTAATCCTACGGTAAGGTGCAGGTGACGCATCTTAACTAATTTTGCAGAGATGGCTGAAATTGAGCAAAGATAGGTTCAAAGCCTGACAAGACTTGAGGTCTAGTATAGGGAATTAATGTTCTAAAGCTATGGCTGAACTACAAGGCTACAATTTCCAGGTGTGAAAAGGCAAGTCCAGGGCACCTTAAGACCTGAAATTTCAGAAATTTTTGTGTGCTAATGGTACGTTTGTGGCAAGCAGACACCCACCTTCCCCTATAAGGAATTTCCAAGAGTCAGGAGCAGTGAAATCCTTCAAACAACCTACAATACCATGTACTTCACAATGGGAGGTCAATACTTCCAATTATTTAGATAGCTTCTAAAAAATTCTCAAGTTTGATACATTTAGCATGCATCCCACAGGCTTGTGTGTTTCCTATATTCAGGTGTTTGACTGTCTGAGCTAATGTTTGCCCTTGTTTTACACGTCCAGTTATCAATACTGAAGCCATTCAGTTTTGGAGCAATGAGCAGGAACAAGAAAGCAGCCTGGCGCTCTTGGCAAACCCGTGCTGAAGCAGAGCCTTGTTTTCAGATATGTGGCTTTTGCATATCTGCATATCGACCTCTCTGCAGCTCCAGTGTTGGAGTAATCTCAAATAGTGGTTAATCTTCTATTTTTCTCGCTACGGCATTTTTGGAAAGCTGAAGTGCTTCCCTTGGCGTTAAGTATAATTGCAGTCACACCTCCACTTAGCTTTTTAGCTACGACTCAGGTTTCCACAGCGAAGACCAGCCTGTGCAGGTGGGTACCTGGCTTGGGCAGACGTGCCTCCTTGGTGACGCCTGGGTGCCTCTGTTGGAGGCCATCAGCCCTTGTGGAGAGGAGAGAGTCTCTGAGACATTAGCAGCATGCTGTCTTCCACGCAAGAGAGTTTAGCGAGAAACTTAGGCTTTGCAGTTCTGCGTTTTGCTAAAGGGCAGAATAAATATTGAAGTGCTAGTGAGATCCAGCTGAGCTGTCTGAATAATCCTCTAATAAACTGCATAATAAAAAAGTGAATTCAGTAGGAGATCAGCTGTTTACACTAGTCTGTAATTGATGTCTAGCAAATAACACATCCACTTAGCGTCTTTCCTGCTTTCAGACATGCCAATATGGACCTTTCAGCCATAGGGACGTGGAGGATGAGATGGCATGAGCTGTTTCCCTCCCCTCTGCTTGCAACGCCATGGTTTGCATAGTTACCGGGATTAGGTGCATCCCGTGCGGTGAGAGCCACCGCTGGCCAATTGAACCATGAGCAGCTCGCAGCTGCACAGACTTGTGTTTGTGGTGTGCTGGCTGGCAGAAATACCTCGCTAGGCAGAACTGATTCTGCTCCTGCCGCTGCAGGCTCAACGAGGAAGTCTGACGAGGGAGCTGGCTCAGCATCGCTGCAGGGAGGACTGTTTGCAGGAGCTTCTTCTAAGGCTTGCAGGGGCTGCGGTGCGCTGGGGTGCCGAGTGGCCAGTTGAAGGGCAGAATTGCCCTTCAGTTGAACCACTTGCTGTGGTCCTCAACATCTGTCTTCAGGGCAGACACGTTGGAGACATGGCATGTGACACCTGGGAATCTGCACGCTGCTTCCCCAAAGACCCAGTCCTAGATCTACCTGCTTTGTGTACTCTGGGCCTCTGCAACAGCATCTTGGTGCATTTGCTCCTGTAAATCCAGGGCAGATGAGACCGTGGGGTTTCTGGAAAGCTCCCTGGTATGCTGTCTGTGATGGTGTGAGCCTGAAGCATTGGAACAGCTGACCATGCAAATGCAGGTTTAATATTTCAGCACCAGAGAAAGGATTTGCCCTTCTCCAGTGGTTCATGTTGTGCTGTGGGGCAATGGCCTGGGTAAAAGGAATCGGGTGGTCTGAGCCAGCCCTCTGGAGCCACACGCTTTCCTGCTCCTGCCGCTTCCCCCTGACACACCTCACGCCGGGGCAGGAGACCAGAGGAACCTGCCGCTTGCTGCATCCTGTAAATGTGGTTCCAAATGTCTTGGAGAGGGAGGTGATCCCTGCCCCTGCTCCTCTTCCTGTCACAGCAGCTACAAAGTGTGGGACACAATGTTCTCATTAAGGTCCCCAGTTGTGCTTCTTAAGTCTTCTGGCATGCCCTTCTGCAACATAGAATCATAGAATCATAGGGTTGGAAGGGATCTCTGGAGATCATCTAGTCCAACCCCCCTGCCAGAGCAGGGTCACCTTAGAGCAGGTTGCACAGGAACGCGTCCAGACACATCTCCGCTTAATACAGCAGCGCAAGCGGCTCTGCTGTCAGCCTGGTCCTTCCTCACTGCTGCGGAGGGGCCGGTGTTCCCCGCAGGCTCCCCTCCCGCCCCGCTGTCTTTGATGATTGCTCTAAGCCATGGGGCACAGCACCTCTTGAAGCTCCCCACCCTCTGTCCGAGGAGCTGCCCGACAGCCTGGTCTGAGATCGTCAGGTCTGCACCTAGCGCTGAGCGCGCTTTGGCCCCACAACGGGTTTTACTGATGCACTTTGTAGTCCTGCTGCACGTCTGGGTGCAGGGCCTGCTGGGTGGCAGAGGATGCAGAGCCCTGGGGCGCTGCACCCCGTCAGTCGGGGGGTCTGGGCGGTGGGAACCGGCTGACAGCATCTCCTCTCTGTCCCCCGCGCAGCACCATCTGCCTCCTCCTCCCTCTCCCTCTGCGTGCCCGAGGGTGCAGGGACCAGCCAGCAGACACGTCGGGAATGCAGAGCACATTGCCACACGCATCGCCGCTTCTACCGCTAGGACGGCTTTCGCGGCTGTGAAATGAGATAAGCCAAACAGTGTTACGCTGGTATCGGTGGACAAAAGAATTGAAAGTAAGGGCTCTGCGTAACAACAACAAAAGATGTATTAAGTCTGATGTTAGCTGGTTCATGAAATAATTAGCGTTTCCAAGTGTGTCCTAATTTCAGACAAAAGCGAAAATACAACAAGATGAACAGAAAATGATGGGTTTTGGAACAAGGCACTTTAATCTAGCCAGATGGGCCCAGATGTTTCCTCCCACTCTCTGACTGAAATGATCACCTATTCAGAACGAAATGTGGGAGAAACTGTAACAAAGATGCAAGAGGAAATTTTCCACAAGCAATGATTACATTAAGGGGACTTCAGGCAGCTCTTACTGCTCTAGTGAAGCTAATTGTGTGTGAAAATAGGAATATTTGAAGGTTGACTTAAAGAGGTGCTTACTGTTGCTCACACTTCACTTTGCATTTTGATCCAAGAAAGACTTTATAATCAGTCTCCTCTCTCACCAGCTGGCTTTGACTCCAGGTTTCTTGTTGGTCACGTGGTATTTCTGCTCCTGGTTAACGCAAGCAGACCTCTTCCCTCTGTGTTTCAGCTTGCCTGCTGAGTTTGATAACAGCAACTGTTTTTATTCTAATCCATATTTAGAGCTTCAGTTTGGAGTTGCACCTGAGAGGGATGGTTTGATATCATGGCAACATTTGACATGATCAACCTAACCGGAGATCTTTGAAGAGCGTCTCACACTGTAAAGGTCTCCCTGCTTCCCTGCACATGCATTTAAAACTGCCGAGGGGTTATGTGTGCACAGGGAGGTGGGAAGCACGCATGCACTCATGTCCACAAGAAAAAGTGGAGATTTAAGACTGTAATATTAGGATTCTGGTAGGTGTTAGGAAGATGTTGAGGCCATCAGGTCTGGAATGCATCTGGGCAAGGGGATGCTTGGTCTGTCAGTCCTGGGTGCTCCCTCGCTAGCCAGCCTGTGCTCCCTGCTCTCCTCCTCACCCTCCTGGCTGCAGTCAGTCACGTGTGGTATGAGCAGAAAGAAGGTTTTGGTTTATTTTCCTGCCCCAGGTGTGGTGGTCAGGTGCAGGCTGCGTGGCAGTTGTCCTTGGGCAGCCCTGACTGCATACCTTACTATCCTGTTACTTGATCTCTTTGTTGCCCTTATCCTTCCCTTTCTCAGCTCAATCCCCTCCCAAATAAACAACTCCCTCCAAATTACTGCATCTCCACTGGCTCCAGTTTTGCTACGTCCATACTCAAGTTTGGTATTTCTGATACGGTTATCCATACAATCTTTGTTCTCTATGCTATTACTGATGCAGTTCCTGGGTCACTGCTGGCATGGCAAGAGTCCTTCCCCCAAGGGTCTCCAAAGCTCCCGCCCTGTGAAGTTCAGCTACCTCTCACATCTCTGATGGGCCTGTGAAACCCAGACAGCCCTTAAGGTGGCCTGGAAATTTCCATCTTCTTCCTCCACCACATTCTGTCCAGAGTCCCCTGCAAAGCCATGTCCCAGCACCATCCATGTGTTATCGGTACTCCATCTCCATTCCTTTTCATCGCAGCAGGGAGAGAGGAGATGCAGAGAGCAGCCATCCAAGTCATTCCTGCCATCGCTTTGCAGGGAGGGAAGGACAGGGGAGGGTGCAACTTGTGAGAAACAGGCACAAGTCAGCTGCCTTGTGACTGACTTATAATTGAAGCTCCTGTAGCATCCTGATGTCCCCAGTTCATCTTGTGAGACTCCTCTAGAGACTGGGCACAGCACCTCCTCCCTCATGTGTCCTCCCAGTTGGGTGGGGATGGAAGCATCCCAGGCAGGCTTCAACTCGATCTTCCCCTCCTTGGACAACGTGCCACCCCAGAGCTGGGATGGAGCTGAGGTATTGCCCTACTTGTGTGAGTCCCGGATGGTGGCCTTGCACTGCAGGCAGGCAATGGCTTCCTCCTGCCTTGGAAACTGCCCAGGGGGTCATCCGCTGGGGCAGCCTGCAGGGGCGTTGCTGGGAAAGTGAAGTAACCGACTTTGGCACTAAGAAAGTCTTCTGAGGAAAACCTCCCTGATCTGGGGGTCAGCTCTCCTCTTTCAAATGCTGTCAGAGTTAGGAAAGGGGGCCTCTCCCACCTGGTCCAGCCTCCAAAGTGCTTCATTGCCAGCCTCTAGATTGGAACTGTGGCTCTTCGAGTCCCACCACGCACCAAGAAGGAGCTGGTGGGCCTTCGATGTGGTGAGGCCTCTGCCGAGATCTTCACTGGGATCTGTATATCCTTCCTCCATGAGCTGCATCTCAATCCAGCTTAGCTGGGGAGGAGGGCACAGGGTCATTTGTGAGTATTACACTAATTAACGTTGCAGAGCAGCTTTTCTCTCTCAGGTGCATGTGACCCTGCTCCTCCACCGCTGGGAACTGGTTCCTGCTAGAGGACTTTTCTCCTAGCTGGTGGAGCAAAAACCTTTAGGGAAACCCACTGCTTCCTTCTCCTCCCTGCTTGATGAGAGTGTTTGACCAAGGGATTCAAATTTGCTTTACAGCTGAAGAGGAGACTGTTTCCTTCGGCTAACCCAGGGCAGCATGTTTCTCACCACATGCCTAAAATGCTGTGGCGGAACGGGAGGGCAGCAGGCACAACTGCAGTGTCCGAGGTGGCGCTTGAGGTGTGGGAAGCTGCTGCATCCATCCAACCCGACCAGGTTCTTCTTGGGAAGGGGTACTCTAAATGAGAGCAGTGGAGAGCTGGACAGCATGGACCAACAAACATCCCTGCAGGGCCTTGCTCCTCTTCAACTTGGCAGCTTTCTTCCAAGCTCCTGCTAAGCACCGCTGTGATCTATAGCTGTACTGTTAGCACAATAGTCCCTGAGATGTAGTTCCTCTTCATCATACAGGAAAAGCTTAAAGCTGTTGGACAAGTCTTTAGCTCTGCTCTGGATCCCCGTATGTGGATTAATCACTGAGAGCCCCAGGGAGCAGAGCTAACACTCATGTTCAGTTGTTTCAAGCAACACTACCAGCCAAACAGCTGTTAAAAAAAAAGAAAAATCTTATGAAGCTAGTAACTCCTCACCACCCCCTCACACCTGCTACCCAGTAGCTTACAAAATCTGTTTTCTGATGATGGGAATAAAGAGCCTTATTTCTCCCTCATTTCAGTAGGTTTCTGGGTAGGAGTTAGTTGCACAAAACCAAAAATTACACGAGTTCCTGGCCTGATCTTGATGTAGGAAGACAGTACCCTACACGATGCTCTCCCATCCAGGGTACACCTGAGACGGAGAGCTGATCAGCAAACAGCTGCTGGGAGGGAGGGAGATGCAAAGGCTCCCTGTGCGTCCCCAGGCAGTATAGCTGCAGAAAAACACAAACCTGCCTTGAAATATGCCTTGGCAGCTGTTTACCTACAGCTGTCACTGCCGCAGGATCTCAGAAGGATATTCATTTAGGAAACTGACCTCCAGGGTAACCACCAGTCCTTCCTTGAGCACCTCTGTTACAATGCACAGAAGTGTGTGAATCACAGCTACCAAATGGTGCGCCCCGGGATGTGGGAACATCGTTCCCTCAGCTTTGGCAATACAAATGCAACATTACTTATGATCTGGACAATTTTCCCCTTGTGACCACATCACAGGCTTTCTTTAGGTGTGTTTTTTGTTTGGGTTGGTTTGTTTTTTATCTTGGAAATACAGGGCAGTGAGAGATGAGATAAAGATAAACTGCAGTGCTGTGAGACACAGCGGTTCCTCAGCAGGCTCACAGAGACTGTCCTAGGACTGCAAAAGCTATTCTCGTATCTCTGGTTCGTGCTGGTGTTTGAGCACTTAGCATATGAGATACTGCAAGAGTCACTGAATGCTAATCAAACAAGGTAACTTCTAAAAACAGAGGAACTGCTTGACAATGAATTTGGACACAGAGTTTTTCCCTGACCAAGGGGTTCCGGCATTTTGAACCCTGGCACTCAGCAGCTCTCACCTGGAGGGGCCCCTCTGAGGGATCCTCTAAGTATTTCAGAGAACTGCCTTCAAATCAAGGGTCAGTTGCTAAACAAGGCACGGGGGAGTCAGAATATTTATTGAGCCTTAGCTCTGCCCCTTTGAGTGTGACGCAGCAGCTCCCCATCGTGAACACCCCTCTGCCATCAAGCCAGCAGGACCGCAGCTTGGACTGGGAGTTGTACACAGAAACTCTGGGAAGCCGCTTTTCCTATGCTGGAAACGGTGTGCCCTGCTTCTTGGCAGCCTAGAAATGGGCAGGGATGTATCTGCCGGTATCTGTACACTCTAGTTTCTTCCAAAGGAAATACATCCAACTACTGTTGGTGAAGGAATCTGGTTGCCTCACTGGGTATCAATGCAGGTTTTGTTTTTTTGGAAGCAGAAAGAAAAATTCTCAGTAGTTCTTAATTTCCAAAATGATTTTAGTTTTTCATGAAATGTACAATGGTCAAATCTTCCTGTAAAAATAGGTGATCTTTTTTTGCTGTCTCAGCCTGTCCAGGACATGCCTTCTCACATGGGACAGGTGACAGGTAAAGGCAGAAAGAAAATTTTTTGTTTCTTTGTTTGAAAAATCACAAGGGCCAAGTTGCTGTAATAATTGTTATCTGGTTACCAGCGAACAGAAGCCACCTATAAATAAATGATGACTAGCACTTGGCTTGTGAAAGGAAATACCTGCCTTACCACTGCAGTTGGGATGGCTCCCAGTAATGGCTCCAGTTCAGTCCTGGGAGGACTCTTACTGTCAGCATGTGGGATACTATCAAAACGAAAATGGCACAGGTCCTCATCTCCTGCTCTGCCACCACACTCTGAAGAAAGCTACAGCTGGTGCTGTTTGCTGTGTTGAAGCACCAGTCCTGTCCTCGCTGCGCCCAATGTATGGGTGAATTAGGCACCCAGACTCAGCTGCAGACTAGAAAATCTTGTTCCTGCTGATACAGCCTGGGCTCCACATTACCAGTAGTGCGCAGCTCAGAGGTGTCTGCTTGGTTTTCAGCTGTAATTCTGCAATCTAGTGACTAGTGCACGGAGCTACTGGCTTGAAGGTGAAGTCACCTTAGCAGTGGACTCCCAGAAATGCTGCCTTCTCCCCACCTTGCCTCCCACGTTTCCCTTCACTGACCCAAGGCCATCTGCAGAAGCCAAATTTCTGAAGAGTCTCAGCCCCTTGTATATTTGGGCTTCCCACTTCCACCACCACCACACACAAGCCTTCCACACTGGGTAGAAACCAGGCATTTCTGGTTTCTGGAACATGCTGGAAACCAGCAGCCGAGCCCCGGCCTGGCATCAAGTCCCACCAGCGAACCATGCAGCTGGGTCACAGGCTAAGGCAGCCACTGGCAGCCCTGTGTCATCTTCAGTGAGGGCTGTCCACACCTACACAGTTCAAAGGGATGTTCTTGTACCACCTGAAACCCAAGCATGGACCAAACTCTCTTACCTCTGAAGGCCCTGTAGAGGAAATTGGCATTAAACGGGTGATCAAAGGCTGCCAAGCAGTTAGCACAAGCGGTGTCCTCAAGTAGTGCCCACTGCACCTTCTTCTGAGCTGGGAGAGGAACCTGCGGGTGTCTCTTCATGGCGTGCCTGTACATCTGCTATGGATCACAACGGGAGTCTCCACGTGCTCTTTCAAGGGAGTTGCAGAGGGGTCAGGGTAAGCCACTTGCAGGTGCGGGGCTCTGCATGTCCTGCCCTGAAGCTGAGGAAGCTCTCTGAGATAAACACCTTTGGCAGCAGCGTATGTGCCACCCGGCATCCCACCACCACGGGGAGCTCAGGCGCCCAGGAGAAAACACACCATGCCTGAGTGCCTCTCCCAGAAACACGTTTCTGGGGGTTGTCCCAAGGAGAAAAACCTCCTGATTTGGGTCACTGCTGCTTCCTGCATTTCACAAACAACCTTAGTAATGATGCCACTTGTGTCAGCCATCATGCAGAAATAAGTCAAATGCCTCATGAAAAGTCAGAGAAACCTGTGCCAGCCTGCATCCTCTGTGCAACCACCCCCCACCCCTCCAAACAGATTCTGCTCTAACACGGCATCCTGTCTTCCTCCTTCTCCCCAGCTAGTGTCAGGTCCACCAGTAATTAGATTTGGGAGATACGTTTTAATGATATGATAACCATTCTCCCTTTGGCCTACTTCTAGGCCCTCTGGCATTCAGAAAGGACAATGGTTTAATTCCTAAAGGAAATGAATACATATTTCTTTTGTATCTGAAGAACTGAATAGCTGATGGTGATTTTTTTGACACTCTATATTGGGCCCCAGTTAAAACATTCTCATTAGTCTGGTTCCCCTGGTATACCTGCATTACATGGACTTTGTGACTCTAGCAAGCAAAGAAGCTCTAGCAGCAAAAGGCATCCTTTGCCAATGGTGTACAGCATCTATCTCATCTGTGCTAATACACCTTTTAAAGAACACTGTTTTGTGTAAACAGAGTATGCAGCACCTGTATGTCACAGCAGACAAGTGCGCTGGGTGGGGAGTCAAACTGTCCAGGGACCTGGGTGCAAGAAGGGAGAGCAATGGAGTGTGCAAGAGAGCTCAAGTGCGGGCTTGAGAACACCCATGAACAAACCCACAGCTGTGTCTTAGCGAGGATGCTGAGAGAAACTTCCCCAAGGACCAAGAGAGGCTCTGGCTGCAGCTGAGGGGAATTAGAGTGCTGTGAGGACGCGCATGCCTGCCGGGAACAGCCTGCCCTGCCTGAAAAGTGCCGCGAGCTGGAGGGAGTTAATTTACTATGCATTTATTTCAGTTGCACTGATAATGTGGAAGACCAGGCTGCCTAGTGCCTGTTTGGACAAAAAGCTGTCCCCATTGAGGCTCATGGTATCTTCAGGGCTGCACCGTGGCCAGTGCGACCACAACAGAGAGATGGCCAAAACACTGCTTATGTTTGTTTGTTCAGACTGAGTGGGAAGGTGGGGAAGTGGGGTTCTTGTTGGGTGACCTGTTCTGCTTTCCTTGCGTAGGTAAGAGGGAAGGAGGTTGGTGCCTACTGTTCTCCCTCCAGACTCAGCAGGCATAACATCAGCTCTGTGGTGACCCTAAATGTCAGGCAGGTTCATGAGAATGCAGAGCATCTGCTGTTGTTGAAGCAGCTAACCCAGCCCCTGGTCTCTAGATGAGAACTGAATTCTAGGGGTTAGCTCAAGAGAATGCAGACTTTGCAAAGGAACTGAAAATGAACTGTGTATTGCAGCAGGTGAATTGAAACGGATACAATATAAATATTAAACAGGATAAATATCACGTGATATACATTCTATAAATACAACAGAAGGGAATACTTGTACTAAACATTTTGAAAGCTTGAAGATATTAAAATACCACAGATGGGTGGCCAAAAATTGCATAGACTTCTCAGTTTTGTTACTTTGGTTTTACAAGAACTCGTCTGGTGCCCTATCTTGTAGTCAGTTTGAGCTACTAGAGAAAAACTAAAGAAAGTCTGCATTACTCCTATACTCCTATACTAATAACCACGCACTCTGGTTCTTCATTTTTCTTTGATCCAGCTTAAGCTGAAAGTCTTAACATAATACACATAATCCTTCAAGAAATCTAAGGCCTCTGAGAGAAATGCAAAAAATTATTGCCTTTGTTACTTTCCTACTTGTTTTTGTATATACCCCTTTGGGATAAGAGCACCCACTCTGTGTTGCGTTTGCACAACACCCAGCTCAGCAGACCTCGTCCATCTCTGGGGTTTTCTACGTTCTGCTGAAAAGGCTGCAAACCTTCCCTGTGTTCTCCAGGCATCCATCACGCTTGTGTTCCTGCAAGAGCCTAGATTGGATCTCTGGCTGACTGAAGGCACTACCAGGTGCTTTACTCCTGCACTCTCCTTTGCCCCGCGCCAGTTCTGAAACAACACACACGTCCTTCCAAGAGATCTCTGCTCCCATTCGTATCAGCTGTGCCAGCCTGGAAAACAAGCATATTCCCACATCTTATATAAACAGCTACATGATGGTGCTTGCTGCGTGACATGCCTATATACGGTGAGACACCTATGTAAACACCCGTGGCCTTGTCCAAGAAGTGGACCACCTCCATTGCAAAGAGTCCCTGGAGCGCAGGATTTCTAGCAGAATCTTGCTTTCATCAAAAAAGGTACCTGTCAGCTGATTCCATTTAAAAATATGCAAAATCTCAGGGAGCCATTTGAAAATATTTGGTTTAAATGGAGGAACACTGTGCTCTGGAGGCTTTGTAAAATAAAATCCTGTTTTGCCCCATAATAAAATGAGAACGTCTGAAAGCATTTCTCCCTTCGTCCTATGTCGTATTGTCCTTTCCTTGATCTCCATGAGGTCTCCTGTTCCCTACAAACTTCACAGGAAAAAATTCTTTGTATTGAGAAAATTTAACAAAGATGATGCTTGACTTTGGCTCTTGCATTTAGACGTGAGTTGGTGTTCCTTTCCTGGAGCAGTCCTGGCTGTTAATGCAGCAGTATGCGACGGTCAGTGCCTGACCCTGAGACTGGCCCCATGCAAATAATTGAAACTTTGCACAGAATAAAGCTCTGTTCATTCTGAGTGGGAAAAGCAGGTCCTTGGTTAACTTTACGGCTTTTTTCTCATACTATTCTTACAGCAGCAGTCCCCAGATGGCACTGTTTGGCCATTTTATGTGTTTTTTTCTTGTATGCCTTTTTTTTTTTAAGTTCATAGGCAGTGTACAGTCTTTGAAGAAATGCTATATATTCTTCCATATAGAAGGAAGAGCTGCTTCCTAGGAACCATGGTTTGGCGACAGGATTGATTATTTTTTCATGTTTTTGGAGCGTCCCCTATAGAAATGGCTTCGTTCTTTTTGACTGTCAGTGTTTCACAATGCTCTGCTCTCCCGAAACCCCTTCCTCCCATGACACATCTTCTCCTCTCTCACCTTTGAATATTCTTCAAGTATTGCAGGCAGCAAGAAGCTGATAGCAAGATGCTGCTGTATCTGGATAGATGGTATAACCTGAAGCATCATACTCGCAACCCGGTATCTTTCTTTGCAGCTCTAAATTTCCATACTTCTACTGTCAAGGCTGTTTGTGTTTCTTTCCCTTTTTTGATATCTTTTTTAACTGCTTCCATTGTTAACTCATACTTCAAATACTTAAAAAAACCAAGACAACTTTGATACATTTTTCTCCAGATAAAATCATGAGCTAATAAGGAACTTCTAAGCTGTTAATAATGACTAAGATTGCTACAGCTATACTTTGAGGAAAAGCCAAAGAATAATTTTGGCTGTTGCGTTCAATACTCAGGAAGCGGACAAAGGACCAGATAAAACTGGGTTACGCAACGGACAGAAATGTTCAGAGAGAGAAGCAGAGTGGTGGTGAAACCTGTTCTCAGGTGGAGAGGATTACGTTCCTTATCTAGTAAGGAAAACAGTGAGGTTCAGAAAGAAAGAAAATGTCTGTTCACTGAAGTCACAATGAAATGAGGAAGATGGACTTACTGTAGCTCGATTTGGGATGCTGAGGAATAGCTGATTTAGAGAAGGAAAGACGGAGGTGGTAGCCCATTCAGAGACAGCCCTGCAATAGCCCATTCAGAGACAGGACCAACCTGTGATGTCGTATGGGTCGTAACTTGTTTACATTTTTACTAATGATTTTTGGCACAAGAAACTGGATTATTTAAGGAGATGAGAGTGATGATACAGCATGAGTCTCAACAACCTAAAGCGATAAGATTATGATCTTGAGAACCAGCAGCCAGAATCTTTGTTATCAGCTGGAAATGCATCAGAAGTGGTGTAGGAGAAATGAAACATGTGAGAGCATGCCAGTTACAAGATGATCAGGGTACTGCTGGGACACAACTATGAAGCTCTTCAGCTATGTCATGGCCATTGCCAGCAGAGAGGAGAGAGACTCTCGGAGTCACAAGTGACCTATTGAGGCCTCCTTTGAAATGCTGTGTGCAGCGCTGGTCATTGCCATATTGAAATGAGGTGCAGTGTGACAAATTATAATCTTGGCGGGTGCAGCACAGCCGAAAGGGGCCGAGGTGCAATGACAGTGTCCTCTATAAAGTCATCAGGGCAGGGGGATGGAAAACCAGCCGATGGAAACCAGCTGGGAGTGAGAGGAGCTAAGCTGGATGACACACAGTGCTGGCACATGAACAAGGGATCACCAGTATGTTGCGGTGGAAATTAGCAGCTTTCTACCAACCGCAAATCATCTTTGTGAAACAGCCTAAGAAGCTTGAATAACAGTAAGATGGAGTGTGACAGGTTTATGGAAGACAGCATATAATGTGATAGAAAAGGGATGGTTTCAGCAGTTGAGGGGTGCCCTCTTCATCTACTTTCCTGTGCCATTTTGCTTGAAAAAGAAGATGTGATTTGTCACAATTAGTTCTTGGAGAGTTGTATCAGACAACTTTTTGAAACTGAGCTTAATCACTGTTACAAGTAAAAACCCACACAAAACAGAGGGAAAAACACAGAAAAAAAAATCTTGATCTCCTGTTGTAGCTATTATACTGTGTGGTTTTGGTTCTGGGTATGCTGATAATTAAACTCGCAGTTCAGTCTGTTGCAGTTTAAAATGGCGTGGGTAATGGAAGACTTCTGTTTCAACAAAAGAGAATACTCAGATGCCTGTCCTAATCGTGGAGGCATTCAAGGAACAGAAAACCATTCTTACTAAGGGCTATATAGAAATCTCACCTTCTTGACAGTTCTCGATAGTTCTTGTTTCTTAGTTACAGTAATTCTTGTGCTCATTGAAAGCTTTCAAAAATCATTAAAATGGACACAAAATAGTCCTAATTTTTTCTTTTCTTTTTTTTTTTTTTTTCCTGCGATCGGGAACACTGGTCACCTTTGAAAATCTTCCAAAAGCTCAGCCAATTTCAGTGTTGCTGTGACCCAAGCCTCATTCCCCATCTATGCTTTGAGAAAATAGGCACTGAGAATAGCTAAAGTAAGGGAGAGATCTTGCTAAACCTCATTTCATTTGATGGATGTGCCAGAAGCTGTTTTGGAAATGAGAAGAAAGCTCAGACAAGGAAACTTTGTCAGTTTACGAGTGCAGATAAGCTTAACAGCCTGCAATTCGATGTAAGGACTCCTTGCCTGATTTCCTCTAGAAATAGGACTTACAGGCTCACAGTGTCTCTATGTCAGTGTCAGTCCACCTCAAAGATTTAATACCCTTGTCAAGCACAAAAGAACTTGGCAGAGAAGCAGCAATGCTGCATGACTTGAGGAAACAGGTGGCTGAGTAAAGTGGGGAGGACCTATGAAAGGCTGCAAGCAGTAAAGCAAACTTCTGTCGTATTAGACTTTAGGAATCCATGAGACTTCATGAGTGCCTCAATGGCAGGGGAAGCAAGAGGTCCAGCCTTCTTAAGAAATGAAGCTGTAGAAAACCTAGGTGTTTGGGGTTTTTTGTTTGTGGTTTTTTGTTTTTCCTGCTTGGCAAATCACCATTTTCTTTGCCCAGCTGCAGTGGTCAGGTGAGAACACAGAGACAGGTAACTCCAATGTGATGATGCAGATAGTCTGTTTCAGGGACCAGCTTCCATCGGGTGACACTGCACCGGGCTTGGCTCCCTGCAACCATCCAGGCAGAGTTCCCTCTGCCACCCTGTGCTCCTTCCCAGGGCACGCAACCACTGACTCTCAGCGTCACCCCATAACAAATGCTGCACTCTGCCATTGCAGAAGCAAGTTAGGAAAACCTCCAAACGAATGGTCTTGGAGCCCTAGCTGATTTGGGGTATGGAGGAGAGTGGGCCCAGGTGCGATGCAGAATGACTCTGGCCCGGGCAGAAGCAGCTAGCCCTTCCCCACAGGGGAGAAGGCGGGTATGTCTGCCTGTCAGGCTGTTAATTGGCGACAAAGCTACCAAAGCAAGAAGTTCTAGCTACAGGGTACTGGAAGAGATTTACCTTGAAAATATAAAAAACACTTGAAAACCTCTTTGAGAATTTACTGATGCCACAGTTTGACCACGCTGATTCATTACCTTAGGTGACTAAAGACAGCTAAGTTACTGTCACTTCCCCCCTTACAAATACTTTTGCTTTTAATAATTTGCCTGCCAACACATTCTTGTTTCCTGTGCCTGCACAGTACCAAGCAGTGCTTCCTGACCTCTGCAGCCACTGACACTTCTAATTAAGGACCCGCATATAGGTTCAGCTTCTCCCTTAGTGATGGCATGGCTATTCAGCATCAAATTTGACGAAGTGCACACTTCAGTTAACAAATGAGCAAACAGTCTGCACTCTTAATGCCTACTAGCCTTTATTTTCTTCTTTCTTAAGCTAAACAGTTGAATAGGGCCTGAGCATTAAGATCAGCAGGTTTATGATGCTACTTGGTTCAGGATGGCCTTTCCCAGCAGTGAAAACCAACACATAAAGACGTCTCTCCTGGAAACCAGTATTTGTGGTAAAAAGTGTCAGAGAAGAAGATGGTTTCTAAAACAAGAAGTGCTTACATTACATGTTGGTATTTTTTTAACATAAAGAATGTGGTGTTTAGCTATTAATAAATATCAAGGCTTTAAGTAAATCAAAGACAGTGTTACTCAACATCTGGCACCTGCAGGTGAGTTTTGAAGTTAGTTCCTTTTAAAATGAAGACCTGGGCACAGAGAAGGGAGAGATGTGAGGCAAGAAGGTTATAAAGACAAAAAAAAAGCTTGGCTAGGATTTCTTATTCAGGAAGGTTATTTCAGTAAATTCATGTCATGGAAGAATGTAACTACATATCCTATTTCAGCATTGTAATTGTTTATCACCATTGTTCATAGGGACACAGAAAAAGAGGGCTGTTGCACCATGAGAAATTCTCAGTAGGACAAAGACCATGTGACTAAAGAAAGCCCTACAGCACTAGGCAGATCAGGCAAACACAGAGGACTGGAGGGGGCTGAAGTTGTCACTTGCATGCTGGGGACAAAAGTACTAACGTCATGGAGAGGCAGTAGCTAAGCAGGAAAAGGGGCAGTCCTGTTGCAGGGTGCAGTTGCTGGATTTCCTGGTGACCAAGTTGCAAATGTGGTTGTTGCACGTGTTCTAGTTGGGATGTTTGTATCATGCTCCTTTTCTCTCTGCCCTGTGGATTCTTTGGCACCTGCTAAAGAGTCAGCTTACACCACAGAGGGTTTTCTTGGTGGGGGTACTGATAGAATCTCTTTGCTGCTTCCAGGTTCTCAATAAACCTGCCAGGAAGAGCAGGAGAGAGACTGTCAAACGTAGAGCACGGCTGCACAAGCTTTTTCCTTAAGAAGCAGACTAGGAAATGAAATGGAAATAAAGGAGGAGGCAGTAAGGGCAAAACTAGAGGGAGGAGGGATTTTGGTCAGTTTTCATGTGTAAAGCAAAGCTGTTGCTTCAGCTGTGCCCTGATTTGTCTCCTTCTCTCAGTGCCTGCCCCGAAGGCTAGATGGCTGGCATTACTCTAGACGGTGGAGTCTGCTGACATTTGGGGGGTTTCAAACATTTATACTGCCAGAATCCATCCATCTACGTAAGTGGTTTTGGAAGTTTTCCTTGAGGCCGCCTTTTTTTTCATTCATGTTTTATCCAGCCCATTTAGACTGGATGAAAAACTAACATTGGGTCAGAGCATCCCGAGATCTGTTCTAACCAGCAGCACACATGCGGATGAGGCTCAATGATGTCAGCCTATGTTTGCCGCTCTTATGAACCTGCCTGGATGGAAGCACAAATGCAGTTCTAAAGCCAGGGCTTTCTTAAGCAGGAATGACTGTTTACATCTCTGTACAATGTTGCGTAGAGAAAGGGGGATAAAGATACTGCTACTAAGCAGTATAAGCTTTGAGTGCAGGGCTCTGGGGGAAACTAACGAGCAGCCTCTTTCTTCAATTAGTTCTTGCTCTGCAGCTTCTCTTCCCCTTTGAAAGCAAGTAATTTCATACTGCAGCAAGAAGCAAGTCTGCAGTCTACAGAAACAAAACAGACTTTGGCTTCCTACAGCTCACCGCCTCAGGGGTTATCAGGGGTTATCTTCTTCAGTGATCCCTGGCTGCCTCAATCGCAAATCCCGTAAACTCTGCAAGCATGGTTTCCAAAGAATCTAAACCTGAAGGTAGACTCTGTGTGTGTGTGAACCTGCATGTATGTAAAGAAAGACAATCAACTATTTGATGTGGACAAAGCTATTGAATTATTTTTTAATGTATTTTTGTGGTTTAGTTCTTCTGTATGTGCAGAAATCTCCATTTGGCCTCAGATTTGAGAAGCAGGGTTTACAATGACAGTGCTTCTGCATTGTCTTTTGCCTCAGAAACTACAAACCTCTGGAGACTTTGCACTGCACCAGAACGGAGGAAGGAGATTCACACTTCAGTAGACAGTCTTTGATAACCTTTTCTGATGTTTTACATGGCTTAAAACCAGCAGAGACCTGACATACATTCAAATTGCCAGGTACTGAAGAATAGAGAAATGATAGGAGAGAAAAAATTACCATGTGTCCTTCTGGATTTCTAACTACACAGTAGTGCTTTCAGTGTGTCACATCACCCTGGAAAGTATTTTTTTTTTTTTTTTTTTATGGCTTCACTTAACTGATATGCTACACATTCCTTGTATGTAAAAATGGTGTTTTTTTACTTATACTGGTCAATTTCGCTGCTGTCTCCATTCCTGCTCCTCTTGTGTGTTCCCCAATACAGTACTCAATGTATTAGGGACAAGTTTAAGGAGTATCACTCTGATTACCGAAAAGCAATGCTTGTTAAACCACCAGCATAAGATGTTCACATACCTGACCTTGTCAAGTTCAGAAGAAATGTGCAGGTTTCACATAAACACACACACTCACACGTGAAATCCTGTTAAATTAGAACCAGAGAGGGAGAATACGCGAGGCAGTTCGAGGTGGTAACCTGCAGATCCCCAGAAGTTATTAACTTAACAGCAGGTAAAGAGACCTGAGAGCAAGACTAAAAGGGAATCAGTCAAAATAAAGTTAAGTAAGGGAAGGGAAAAGATGAAAAAGAAACTGAGGAAAACGGCTGCATACTGACTGTATTTTAAACTACTGGAGAAGGAACACTTGGGCCTTTCCTTCCACTCAAAATGTGAAACCTAGGAAGTGAAAGAATCAGGAGAAAAGGGCTGAGGAATCAGACATGCCAGGTACTGACTATCACATGCAGCATTTTTATTAAGTGCTGGCAGAAGAGACACAACAACTTTTTGTCTTACGTGCTTTTTCATTATTGCCCTAGTAACAAAAAAACCCTGCCAGATGCCAGAGAGATTAACAACATCACCTGGCCGATTTAAGTGTTGGTTGCAAAGAGCTTCACCAAAATGTGTTCCTACTGGTTTAGTGGAACCAGTGATAAGCCTGGTCAAGAGAAAGCTTGGTTGGCTTTCCGTCTGCCGATTTCTCAGCAGGTTTGGGGCAATGCCTCTAGCGAGGGCTTGGCACAGAACCTTAAATTCCTTCTTCCTCAAGATACAGAGCGGTAAGTTTGCTTGGGTGGTTCTTCACAACAGCAGCAGTAGGAACATGCTGCTCCTGCAGAGAAAGATGCAAATTAATCTCCCAGGTGGATGAGTTGCACTGCGGTCTGAAACGCTTGCTGGCTTTGACGAAATCACAGCCTTCTGAGTAGCATGAATTGTACTTTACTGCACAACCTTTCCTGACACTCTGACATGAATGTTTAACCTTCTAAAGGCTATTTCACTCAGCACCCCTTGGCATAAATTGGTGCACACAACATTGGTCGTGTGCTTACAAACTGGGGAGCACACAAACATTTCCTCCGAATTCTTATGAAATGTCCAACTCTCATAGGGCATTAATCTGTTACAGTCAGCAGAAGAGGTTACACCTCAAAACTTGTAAAATGGTCACAGAAATACAGAGCAGTGATTGTGAGTATGTTATGCTATAGTATACTCATAGACAATTACCCAGTCAGATTTAAAGTCTTGTGTAGCACTTGGATTTTTTCCTAGGTATTTGATATCTGAAGTTAAGTACAATAATAATAGAACTTGAAACTATTTTGCTGCAAGAACTTGCCAAATGGTGATGCTACTCAGTAAACGCCCAGAGATAGGTCCTGGGGAGTGTGAACCACATGCCAGCTGGTGTATGGTGTGTATGTCTGTGGAGAACTCCTTTTGCCTGAACACAGAAATTATGACTTTATGTAGGAATTTGAAGCTATGAACCATGGATAAAGAGGTAGTGTTTGGGAAATTTCCACCTTATTCTGGAAAATACTGTAATATTTGTCCAAAAAATAAAAAGAGAACAGACATTTCTTAGCTGCTGCTTTGTGATTTATAAACACTGCCTATGTTAGGGTGCTTTGCAATTGTTAGTGGAGTTTTTTATTTTCTGCTTGGAGAGCCTCACTCAATAGTTCAAGGTTTAAAAGAAAGCACAAAATCCCCATAAAAAGTAATAAGTACAGCTTTTCTGAACATAGAAATAATGTAACTTTGAGGCATGTTACTTATAGAAATTTTAGAGCTTGAAGCACACATACAACGGCCTGTAGTAAAAGCCAGAAGTTTCCTTTAGCACCTTCCTACTGATTTAAAACCTTGCACGTTCTCTCTGTATTTCATTGCACTGTCCATAGTCAGCTGCAGATAATTACTCAATACTAACTTTCATGGGCCTTGAAAACCATGCTCTGGAAAGAAACAACTGAACCTTACCTACAAAAATACAATTTCTTTTTAACATAATGGCTTTGCATCTTCTTAGGAAATTGAAGTGTTAGAAGCACTCTGAGTAGAAGCATGAGGTGGTAAGAGGGACCAGAAAAAGCACTTACTATGTGGTCTACACGTAGCAGAGTGCTCAGGGATGTATTACCAAATCTGACACATAAGCAGCATAAGCCCACAGGCTCCTCGATTTCTTCTCTTTCTAGCAAGGAAGTGGGACATACAGCAACTGCTTGGGTACAGATGAGAAGCCAATTCACTTGTTTGTGGTTGAATAAAATTTTGACCTTTGAGGCTACTTTCCTGTATCCACGAGCATAGTGAGACCAGTATCAATGCCGCTTCACTATGCAGAAAATCTTTGATTTCTTTTTAAAAAATTAAAGCCTTTTAAAAACTCATTCCTCCTCTTTCATCTGCCACAACCCACCTGCTACAGTCTGTTTCCCTTCCAATGGAAAGGTTAAAAGGTTTCTGCTCCTCAGTGTTATTAAAAAGGCACGCGGGGAATATTCAACTTGCCAGCGGGTGGGGAAGATTCTACTTGCCAAACACCTGCAACAGTCACTGACTTCAGTTTCCTTCCTCACCTGCCACGCACCCCTTGTTGCAACTTTACATAAAATCCCCGTCATCACACCTCAGGCTTCAATCCTGTGTTTTCGAGGAAGCAGCTTCTGGAGCAAACATCGGCTCTCAGCACAAGGCCGCACAAGCGGGTGGCCGCAGCACAGGTTACCCTGGGGAAGCTGAGGCCCTGATACCTGGGCAGGCGGGACACCTTCATCATGGCGGCTCCAAGGCGGGACGGCCTCACCCCGCTGCCGCAGGGCCGCAGACGGCAGATTCGCCAGGGCCTCGCGTACCGCGGCTCTGCAGCGCGCTGCCAGCCGCTGTTCCCGACGCAGCCTGCCGATGCCAGCCAGCCAGCCATGCATCGATCCCTCCCTTACCCCCAAGGCGCGCCGCCACCCGCTCCACCGGCTCCCCCGGATCCCCTCTTCGCCGCCGGCTTCCCATCGGTGTGAGTGCTGGGGCCCGCTTCCGGTTCGGGGGTCACACCTCTC
>VYZM01022817.1:289469-300918 GCA_013398915.1 Dromas ardeola
GCACCCGCCCCCCCGCTTCTCCCTCGCCCCCTCCCCGCCCGCAGCCCACCCCCCTTCCCCTGCCCGGTCCGGGCTGTCTGGTCCCGGCTGTGCCCCGCTCTTCGGCCAGAGCCCGGTGGGGTGAGGGACGGGGTGGCGGAGCCCCGGCGGGGCTGAAGGTCTTGCCGCTCAGCGTTGCGTCTGCCGCCGGCGGTTTGCGTTGGGTCTCTCGGGTTGTGAGGCTGCAGAGGCAGGAGCAGCCGGTGCGAGCCCGGTGCCGTGAGGCCCCTCCGTGCTGCAGGACAGGTGTCTGTGGCGCCATCGTGTTTCCAGACCTGTTCCCGAAGTAGTTTAGAACTTAAATGATTTTGGATGTAGTTATCGATCGCTGCCAGAAATATCTGCTCATGGTTGCAAAAAGCCTTGAGCATTAGCTGTCACATTTCTGGAGGGTGTGCTTTTGCGTCGTTTTATTCCCCTTTCCCTATCTCTGAGTCAGCTGTTGTCCCCATGCTCTTTAATAGTAAGTTGGTTGTGTTAATGCCATTTCAGTTATAACGCTTCATGTGCGTGCTCTGTTAACTTACCGGTTGTGTTATGCTTGAGAATCATTGTTTCTGTGATGCTCACTGTGGTGTGAGAGTGTCTTAATGCCACTTTAGTGAGACTCGTAACACTTTGGTAGTGAGGAAAGCAGCTGTAGTAATACGTTCTGGTCAGATTGCAAAATGCACGATATTACTGTTGTTCTGGGATCATGGTCTCTACGGGTCCTGCTGTATGCCTTAGCTGACATTGTGAAACCAAAGTTTTCAAGTATCTTTTTAAGGAGGAATTGGTAGAGAATGTGCTGATACGTAGGTGTTTTATATGTCCAGTCACAAGTTGTATTAAAAGAATGTGAATACTTGAAGGAGCGTTCTTTACCAGTGTTTGGAGCTCGTGGGGTGAAACTTCAGGTTCAATGGACAGCTGA
This sequence comes from Dromas ardeola, assembly GCA_013398915.1. Taxonomy (NCBI): domain Eukaryota; kingdom Metazoa; phylum Chordata; class Aves; order Charadriiformes; family Dromadidae; genus Dromas; species Dromas ardeola. Next base: position 290,425 of record VYZM01022817.1, read on the forward strand.
ATTGAGTAGTATTTTGCTCATACAAAGCTCTTGCTCGGGAAATCTAATTATGGTTAACTTGGTGGAATAGGACTGTAACTGCCAAACTGTGTCTTTAGCTGCTTTTTATAAGTATATAACATTATGCATGTTGGGACAGGCTTACTTAAATTGCAAGAAACGGTGGAGGGAAGAGAAGGTTGTGTAATTTAGAGTGTGGTGTTGCCGATATTGGTTTAAGCAGGAACACTAAAAGAATCTAATCTGGTAACAGACGTGAGTGGATGCTGCCAAATGGCAAGCTGCTTTTTAGATGGAGATTACCAAGACTGTGACAAGCATTTGGTGGGCTGCTGTGAGTAAAATATTGCGTTCACATGTGATTATTAACAGGAGACTAACATGGAGGGAGACTGTTTGGATGGGAGGGAAGTGTCAGACAACTGGCTTTTGAAAAGACTGGTTTGAGTTGAAGAGTATAAATGTGTACCACAGGGCTCTGCAAACAGTTTAAATTTAGACATGTCACTAGCAAACCTAGGTATAGGTAGGCAAAAATGGAGCAACAGTGGAAGAGTATTTCCTTTCTGCAGTTCTTGGATTACAGTTTGCTTGCAGAGTGATCTCTTGGTCTGGATGTTATGCTCTAAAGGCAGGGGATTGCTAACTAAACCATGATACAGAAGGCTTTCAGCCTACATTCAGAAAATGGTATTTCGTCAGTGCTTCTGTATTTCCCAAATGTTTCACTTTGTGAACCCTGACTGCCGTTCAATCCATGCTGTCTTGCTTCTGGGATTACTGATAAAATTGTGTAGTTGCTTGTATAATAGTGAATACTTGCAGTACAGCATTGTGGTAAGTTTTTAGTAGAACCTATGGTTTTGTTCACTGCTTACAGAAGTTCAGCTTCATTTAAAATAACTGTTTTCTAAATAACCGTAGCAGGGATAAATAAGCATGCTGCATGCCAAGAGTTGCACAAGATACAGCTTTAGCTATCTTATAGTTAAGTATTTTCAGATGGTTTGTAATGGACTCCTAATTTCTTCCTAATAGTTTGACCTCTTGATGAATAACACTGCAGGAGGGAGTTGTGAGTAGGGTGTATGTGTTTGTGATCTGAACATTTTTGGTGTCCAGCAAGTTTTGTTTGTTTCCCTAAGCAAATGGATAGGAGTAAATTATGAGAGATTTAACTAACAGTACAATACGTCCAGTTGTGCTTTCTTGTTTTTCATTGAGGGCAAAGTATGCCTGCTAAGCTGATAATTTAAGTCCTGGAGAGATGTTATCATTTGAGATAACATATTAGAGCAGCCCTGAGGAGAGGGACTTGGGGGTGTTCGTGGATGAGAAGCTCAACATGGGCCGGCAATGTGTGCTCACAGCCCAGAAAGCCAACTGTATCCTGGGCTGCATTAAAGGGAGTGTGGCCAGCAGGTCAAGGGAGGTGATTCTGCCCCTCTACTCTGCATTTATGAGACCCCACATGGAGTACTGTGTCCAGCTCTGGAGCCCCCAACAAAAGAAGGACATGGACCTGTTGGGGCAAGTCCAGAGGGGGGCCGTGAAGATGATCTGAGGGCTGGAGCACCTCTCCTATGAAAACAGGCTGAGAGAGTTGGGGTTGTACTGCCTGGAGAAAAGAAGGCACCAGGGAGACCTTGTAGCAGCCTTCCAGTACCTAAAGGGGGCCTACAGGAGGGATGGGGAGGGACTCTTTATGAGGAAGTGTAGTGACAGGACGAGGGGTAAGGAAGAGGCTAGATTTAGATTAGGTATTAGGAAGAAATTCTTTACTGTGAGGGTAGTGAGACACTGGAACAGGTTGCCCAGGAAAGTTGTGGAGGCCCCATTCCTGGAAGTGTTCAAGGCCAGCCTGGATGAGGCTTTGAGCAACCTGGCCTAGTGGGAGGTGTCCCTGCCCATGGCAGAGGGGTTGGAACTAGGTATTCTTTAAGGTCCCTTCCAACCTAAGCTGTTTTATGATTTTAATCAGGGTTGTTGGCAGTTAGCATTTTGTTGTTGAGATTTCCTTCTTCCCCCTGCTGTGTCCTGCTCCCCAATTTCCTTATCTGTAAAAATCACTAGCAGTAATGAGTTTGTGAATGTCAATATATTGATGCTTATCTATGTACCCAAAAATATAGTTTCTGAGGTTGCTTTTTGAGCTTCTCTTGTTAGACACAACATTATCTGTGACCTTTCCAAATCATAAGCCACTTATTCAGAAACATGTTTTACTCTAAAGGAGTATAAAAACTCTAACTTCATATAATGCATGTAATGACAAGTTGATTTACCACAATGTTGTTTGAGTAGAGGGTCTGTGGGTAGGATCCATTCTGCTTCCATTTTATCCTTCTGTGTTTTTTCCTGGTAGATGTGGGAAACCGTCCTGTAGAAGTTGGGCCAAAAACTGCTGTTGTAAAAGCTAAACGTCACTGTGTGGACCAAGCTCACTGCAAATGAAGAGTTGCTGTGGCCAGCTTTAAGTCCATACAAGAGAAAGGTGGGCTTGAAGGCATGATGCTGCCTGCTGTCTGGTGCACAGCAGCAGTTTGCTGTGCCTGCCCACATAGAATGTTCAGGGGACTCTGGAATTGGATTTCCGCCCTGCAGCTGCCATCACCCAACTATCCTGGCATAGAGATTTTTACCTGGAAGGGCACAAGTGTGCACAAATCTTTTCCCTTCAAATTTAAGTGAAACTACCTATTTCCTTTTAATTTTCCCGTTCCCTTATGGTGGGATTTGATTGAGAAGCATTGCTTGAGAATGGGTATTAGGATAGGTGAATGTTGTACCTTTTTTCTAACAAAAGCTCTCTGTTGGATATATGTAGTTCAGCTTTACTAAATTAACCAGAGAGAAGGTAGCACCTATCCTTTCATATTCATTTGAACATTCTCCATGTCCTAGCTTTTCCTTATTTCTTCTAATTTCACATTGTGCATTCCATTCATGTTTTGTTTTCCTTCCTAGGTACTTTATTGGATTTTCTTGTTCTTCTTGTGTTCATTCCTGTGCTGGATGGCATGAAAACTCAGCTTCCTCTGGTTACTTCTCACGTTTGCTATTGTTTGCAACTTTTTGCTACTGAATGTAAAGTTAATAAAGAAGTTGGAAGCACTGATTTCTGTGGTGAAGTTGTCCTTTAAGTTCTGTCTAGCTATTGTTAAAATTTGTTGATGACTTTTGTATACCCTTTTTTTATTGTTTAGGAATGGTTTCTAACTGGACCAAAATTCCGCCACCGCTTTTCAAAAAAGTTGTCATTGTGCTGATAGATGCTTTGAGAGATGACTTTGTGTTTGGATCTAAAGGTAAACAGTTTATGCCGTATACTACACAAGTTGTTGAAAAAGGGACATCCTACAGTTTCATTGCTGAAGCGAAGCCACCCACTGTGACTATGCCTCGAATTAAAGTAAGTGGGGTTTTTTCCACTTAGGGTTGCTTCATTTGAGAAAATTTTGAAGGCTGTGTTGTTTCATGTGCTCAGAGTTGGCACAAAGGGCATGTTTGTGTTACTGCAATACGTGGCTGAAAGTTGCTTTGCTGTAGCAGTGCATGTGATAGAGTCCTGATTTGCCATGGACCAGAGGTGCTTCCTGTAGGAAAGGTCAAGTCAGGGATCAAACAAAAGTAGAGGGGCTAAGTAAGAGGAAGAGGTGTCAGCTTCTACTTAAGTCCCTTTGCCTTGCTTTGTTCCTTTCTTTGGTAGCTCTGTGGTGGGAAAGTCTGTGAGAATCATTTGAGGGCAGTTAAGGCCCTAGTGCAGGCTTAAATGATTGGCATAATCTTTTCATTTGTAATCATGGGAAGGCCTCAAATTTTCCACTTGGCTTCTATCCAAGAAGATTTTTTGTTGGTATTTCTCTGTGTTCTTATAACTTCTATTAGAAAATCCAGTTTAGTGTAAATTTGGTTTGTCATAGGGGTGTTTTTGCAGAGCTTAAAAAGAAAATTGTGCCAAGTTCCACATAACTAAAAGATGAATTGTGTCTGTGTCTTCAAAATACTTGATCATCCAGGCTTCTCGGTGATGGATCTGAGTGACATTTCTTATGTTGAAGAAGCTGAGGGAGTGAGCTATGGTAGGTCAGCTAGAAGGCCAGTGAGAGAGCGAGGGAGTTATAGTCTGGTAACTCTTGATAGGTGGATGTCATTGCATTTTTCTGGAAGATTATTAATTACTATTTTGAATGTGCTACCATTGTTTACTTAGGCCTTCTAAACTGTCTTTTTGTTGATTTAGTGAATTTCAACTGCATATAAAATTGTTTTACTGTTCACTAATTAATAAAATACTATTTTTATCTTTCTTTAAAGCAGTTATTATCTCTGACATCAGCTAGCACTGTGTTGTGGCAGGTGATGTGATGTGGCATGGCAGCTCATGTGTTCTTTTTATTTATTATGTTTCTTTATTGAAACTATAATTTCTCTGCCCTCTGCTTCATTGCATCCTCTTACACTAAAACATGTCTTCTGAGTACTGGAAACTTTTTGGTTTCTATTAGTATGTCTCTTCTATTTTCTTCTTTTATATAGGCTTTGATGACAGGTAGCATACCTGGTTTCATTGATGTTATTGTAAACCTCAATTCTCCAGCTCTGTTGGATGACAATCTGATATGGCAGGCAAAAACAGCTGGGAAGAGAATAATATTTTACGGTGATGATACTTGGGTTAAATTGTTTCCAAAGCATTTTGTGGAATATGATGGAACAACATCCTTTTTTGTTTCGGACTTTACAGAGGTGAGAGGCTTTGTATAATCACAAGTTAAATAATGTGAGTACAAACATGTAGTGGCAACTTCAAAGAATGAAGGAGTAAAACTATCCTTGTTCTGAAATACAAACCTGTCATTTAAAGAGAAATTGGATTTATATGTGCTTTCAGTATTGGCAATGTGGAGCTAAGCATTTCAGTCCTTCATGGATATGCTGTGGGAATTGTTTGGATGATATAGTAACGAACAGTGTGTTACTGTATAACTTTCCTAAAAGTATGATATTCCAACAAAACTTGTTGTGGTAGGAAGTTAGACTACTTTCTTTGTTTAAAAATTCTGCTATCCATATTTCCACTTTGCTATCACAATTATATTAGTATGTGCCATCTTTAAAAGGCCTATTAATATATAATCTTGGTCTCTTAGAGGCATACTTTCTATAGTGTTGTAACATTTTTGTAGTTGCAATATGAGTAGCGTTTCAGTATGTTATCAAAGAGGGAGCACAGAAAGTTAATAAATTGTGAAAATTCTTATTCTGGGCACAATTAAAGAGTAAATGGTTCAGCAATTTTAGTTTATATTTTGAACTTTTATGATTTGTAAAACCTCAGGCCATTGACCTGCTGCTACTGACTTAAGTATTTTATTATCGTGTTTAAGAAAGTTAGATAGATCTAACATGTGAATTGGAAGGCACTTTTAATTGGTTACTCTAAGATGACATGCAGAAGCTTCAACATGGAGTGGAAAAATGCAAACACGCTGCTGGGTCTGCAATTATATGGCTCTTAAGCTCTTTATGCAGTCTTTATGCTGTCTGAATATAGTCCATTGAATAGAATGCTTTTAATAATTTTTTAGATAGTTATATCCAGAGTCAACAAAGCGGTGTTGCATGTGAAATTTTGTAAGGATTTTTAATATCCAGGGAGAAATATATGCAGCTAAAAACATGTTGTCAACCTAAGCAGGAGAACATGCGAGTTAGGCCCAAAATAGCACTTTTCAAATAATTTTTCTTTCTTGCTATGTTGTCAGTTCTTTTTCTCACAGCAGGAATAATCTTTTTGTGTTTGCACAGTAGCAAAAATTGAGTTGAAAGAGCAGGAGTGTTTTTTTTCCCGCTGTGCTTCCAAGCACCAAAGAGAAGCTTTTCCCAGTACCTACTTCTTGTGAAGTGATGAATCAGGAGTGTGAAGGATGAAAGTGACTGAAAATTTCTTGAAACAGTTTTTAAAAGTATCTGTGGAAGCACGGCAACCCATTTTCTCTGTTTTTTGGCTGCCTGGCATTGAACTAATCAATTGATTTTTTTTTTTTCTTTTTCTTGTTAAAATTGTGAGAGACTGTGATTCTTATCAGCTTCTACAGAATTTTAGTGTGTGATGCAATCTAATTTTTCGATGCTTTTTACAAGAGGGAAATTATTTTTATCTTTTTATTGTTTTCCTTTAATTTCTGAGGTTGATGATAATGTTACCAGGCATTTGGATAGAGTGTTGAAGAGAGAAGACTGGGATCTCCTAATACTACATTACCTGGGGCTGGACCATATTGGACACGTGACTGGGCCAAACAGCCCATTAGTGGGACCGAAACTTCGTGAAATGGATAACATTCTGAAAAAGATTCATATTTCTCTTCTTTCAAAGGTAACATAGCTCCTTCTTGGATCGATGTCTGTTAGTTGTGGACTAACTTTAAAATGCTTGCTTGTTTGCAGGTGGTAACTTGTTTTTTCCTAGACCAAAGCAAATATTCTTCTGTTCTTTTCCTTCTCTGGCCATTTCCCAGTTAGCAGTATAGTGTAACATTTTTAAGGATTTAATGGCTGACCTTAGTAACATCTGTTAACGGTCTCTTCTGAACAGCTGTGGGAAATAATTCCCCCTTGGTGTGTGGGAAGAGGAGAGGAATGCATGCCAAAATTCTCTTATCACTCATGAATTAAAATGATGGTTGGTGTGCTTCCTAGTAATGAGATTCAGCAGAAAGAATAATGGGCTTGTAGAGCTAATGGCTCTGATTTCTACAGTTGTGAAGGCATACCAAATTCTTAGATATTGAAAACATTAAAATGGAAATGGTGGTTGTAAACAGCATTTTTCTTATTCTAAACGTAGCACATAAATTACCAAATCTGAATCTGTTTTTATATTTGGAAATATAGGATGTCACTTATCTAAATAGTCTGGATGTTGAACTACCATGTCCTAATTCCAAGTGGCCTGAAGCTTTTCTCCTGTTTGTTTTTTAGCAATTGCAATTCAGAATAGCTGCTCATAAAATTTCAGTAGTATTTTTAGACAAATGGATACTATTGTATGAAAAGAGAGGTTAAATCGTGCCTGTGGAAGTTATAATCTCATGAATGTTGCAGTGATTTTGCTGCAGTTTGTTAGTATGTTTTGCTTTTGCCAACTATATGCAAGCCTTTATCTTAGTTTTAGAATACAGAAATAATAAAAGCACTTTACTTTTGGATACAACAGGTACTGGTAATAACTAGAGATGACACAAAGCTGCTTTGTTAGGGAATGACAATATTTATTTTCTGCTGTCTTTGATTTGTTAGCTCAAAATTGTTGAACGGGGCTCACTTTTATGCTTCTGTTTCTCTTTCTGAAGAAAAATAAACATAACTGGATATCAGTCATGTCAGATTTATACCCCGAAAGCACTTGATCGATTAGAGACTACTAGAAATAGGATTATCTTTTTATATTATACTAATATTTACAGTATTAGTAATTTAACATTTATATTATATTAACTCAATGAAGCTGAAGAAATGGAGGAGGGGAACACTTCTCTGTTAATGCTACTGGTCCTGGACTCCTGATTTTCTTCCCACAGTATGATAGTCTTTATTTAATCCTTCAGTAAGTTTCTTGTGACACTGTAAATGAGGCTTTTTCTTTTTTACAGCTTTTTTGTGTGTTTTTTTTTTTAACATACTCATAAATATTTTAGATATGTATATGTGCTTTAATTGTTAAAAATGAATATTACTGCATAACACAGTTGCAGATATCTCTTGTAATCTGCCCCAGGTGTCATGAGCGAATTAAAAAATGTAATTTATTTTAAGAAATATTCATGTATGAACATGATAAAGGCAGTGAAGCATTATATGTATGCATTTTATTTGTACAGTAATTAAAATTTATTTCTGTGACTTGCAGGAAGAAGCTTCTCTGCCCAATTTGCTAGTTGTTTGTGGGGATCATGGGATGTCTGAAACAGGTAGTCATGGTGGTTCTTCAGAAGGAGAAGTGCACACACCACTGCTGTTTATCAGCTCCACTTTTGAAAAGAGAAGTGGTAAGGACCAAAGAAGCTTGACCTTATTTAGAACACATTGTCATCTCTAATTTGTATTAGCTCTAGAATTCTTACTGAAAAGTGCTTTGGTTTGTTCTACAGATATGTGTTAAGGCCCATTCTGTGTGACCTGAAACTCTGGTTTTAGGCAGAGTTTGCATCTGTGCCATGGTGAAACCATGACTTAAGCTTTGTAACCACTGAGAGAATTGAGTATTTCTCAGATGATAACTTTTTGCAGCACAGTCCAACTTGAGTGTTGAGAGCTAATGAGATCTGTTGTCAGGATCTTGGGGTACAGGTAAATGGATAGGATTAGAAGTAAAATCCTATTTGAAGTGAGTTTCAAGTTTTGTCTTTCTTGGCCAGAATATTTCCCTGGCCTCTATTCTTCTCTCTGATGGCTAGGATAGAGGAATGAATAACAATTTCTCATGCTGAGAGTAACAGGAAAGAGGAATAATTGCTCTTGTGAAAGGCTGAGAGATGGCAGCAGTGAAATCATGACTATTGATTGCTAAGTGTTAAGGAAAGGATGTGGAATATGAGTGTATTTACTGTATTGGCCAGGCAGTTAGTTTTAAATCACTGATATGAGTTTATCTGTTTCTGAAACTCATTTTCTGCTTGTATAATATAACTTAAGGTAAGAGGCAAGAAGGGAATGGTGTGGTAGAGAATCTTTAGTCTAATTTCTAGAGTCTTGTTGAAGTAAACTCCTTGACTGAGTGAATTGGTGAAATGTAGTTACACCAGGAGTGAATATTTCTTTCAAAATAATACTTCCTTCTGCCCTTCATTCTGCCTCTTGCTCATTTCCATCTGATTCCCTAGCTTTTCAAGCGTGATTGCAGAACCTTGCCTTCTTTATCTTGGTGGAGGTTTCTGCAGCACGGTGGAAGTGTATTTATCTGGCTGTTATTTATAAAGCTGTTATCCAGATGCAATAGAAAGCATTGCTTGAGGAGCCATTGAACTCTTTTCAGATATAAAAACAAAACAAAGTCAAGAGCTGACCAAAGCTCTCAAGTAAGTTTTTCCTTTATAAATTTCACCCGTATATGTTGACAACCAGGCCACATGAGCGTAGAAGTGTAGATTCTGCAAGTGCCATCTCTTGTTCATTGAGATTAGTTTCTGTTAGATTTAAACTGAATGTGCAATTTTTACAGTACAGTGAAATATATTTATTCACCTGTCTTCTGGAATTGAGCATGTGGTTTCTAATGATGCCCATGTAAATATCCAGCAGCTTGCTTCTCATTGCTACCATTATCAGAATTCTAGTGACTGCTTCTTATGATCCTACTGTAAACAAAATGTACTGTGGTTAATTTGGTAGACCTCAAAATAGTAATCCTGTGGGCTTTTGCATTTAGTATGCTGTCAGAATATTACTTGTGTAGCCTTCTACAGAGATATGTCACCCATGATTGGCTAAATGCATTTGTAAGTCTTTTTTAGTTTTTCTTTAACCTGCCTTTAAGGCTGAAATCTGAAAACTGCTGACATACAGGCACTCATGCAAAAGAGGTTTTAGGGATTATAGGTGGCATTCTGAACAAGTATGGGATTAATCAGAGCTAGATGAGAAATGAGAGAAGTTCTAATGCTCTTAAAGGGAGCCTTGAGAATAATAAAGACTATATAGAATTCTTTCAATACTGTACTTAGGTCAAAACACTCAATACCTAGAGTTATAATGAGAACGAAGTAGAAGTGTAATAGAAAAACACTGTTATGTAACTATTAAAGCACACAAAGAAGCAATTGGCAAGACAATCTTAAACAAAAGGTTGCTTGGGTTAGTGAAATCATTCACGCCTGTAGGTGTCTGTGAGACTGGAGGCTAATCCTGATAACTGCAGTAAAGTAATGGGATCCTGCACAGAACCCTTTAAAAATCGCTGGATTTGCCTGCGTGGAGCCATGGATTTGAGCCTCAACATTCTTTACTTGACCTCTAATTCTGTTTGCCTAGCAACCTGATATTAATTAAATCTTGAGCTGTTGTCGTTATATCGAGAAGCTTCTAGAGTTCTGTCCAGCATTATTTTAGTTCCTCATTCTACATTCATACATTAAATTAGTCTACTGTAGTCTTTTTATTCTTTCTAATGCAAAAGTTATCAAGCCCTCTTAAGATGTAGGCTGCAACTTGATATTAAGGTGATCTCCTAGACCATTTCTTTTCTTACTTGTACTTGTATAACATTCATGTTGTGTTTACAGTAGTTGCTACTGTTGAAGAGTGGTATTTGCTGAGAATTTAATAAAAGTTGGTCTTGCAACACCAGAGGACAGCAGCTGAAAAAGATACTCAGCTCTCTGTATATCACCCAAAATAGCTGATGTAACACCAAATTAAAAATTTTGAAACTAACAAGATCCCAGCTGTCTCTGGAGAAATACAATGGGCCTGTTACTTAAATCCTCTCTT
>VYZM01022817.1:300954-363988 GCA_013398915.1 Dromas ardeola
TTCTTTTTTTGTTGATTCTAGGTCCTGTAACCCAACCTGAACTTGTGCAACAAACTGATTTAGCTAGCACACTGGCAGTAGGTCTTGGTCTACCAATTTCAAGAAACAGTGTTGGGAATCTTATATTGCCAGTTGTGGGAGGCAAGACAATGAGAGAACAACTACGTTTTGTGCACTTGAATGGGTTCCAGCTTAGCAGACTGCTGCAAGAGAATACACCTGCGTATGAAAAAGGTAGATCAGCTAAAAAAAAAAAAGTTGCATATACAAAAGGAGAGTGTTTATAACATGGCCTGGGCTTTTAGGTTCAAGGGTATAACATGGCACTGCAAATTAGTCATTCAGTTGAGAGCAATCGTCAGAGAAATGATACTGAGTTCAGTCTTTACTGTAACCTACTCTAGCACACTGCCTCTGAGTAAAGTTTTTTTAATACCCTATACTACTCCTAGTAGGCAAAAGAGCAGAAATAATATTTAAAGTAAAACTACCTATGTAGTTAAATCTCAGTGGTTTCATAGTTGCCATTTGTGAGGTATCCTACATAGGGCACTGGTTCTGAGCTATTTGGAGGAATAGCACAATGGAGTGAATTTTCTTGTTTAAATAAAAAGATGCTTCAAGTAAAGCTGGGAAATAATTTAGGGTAAGTTATGTTTTTATTTCATTCTTATGTATGAATTTGCTTGGAATGAGAATCTAGAGAACTGCAAAGTTGGTTACTAAAAATACACATCTGTGTGCATGTGTATTTGGAGGAAAGAATAAAAAACAAGTCGAAAACATAAGCCAAACCTAGCAAAATACAGTATTTTGCTAGGAAGCATGATACAAACTACAATATAAGTAAGCAAGTTAATATGATAATTATGTGAAAAAAATTGAGTGAGGGGATGAAGGAGAATATTTTACCATGGACATTGGAAGTTGTTGTTGTCTTAAAGTGACTGTGAAGCTAGAAGTCCTTGTCACTAGATTTATAATCTGTTGAATCATTAAAATAACTGGATGAGAATGCAGAGCTGTATTAAAGCTATGAATAATTAAAGTGGATAACAATGTAAAGTTTAGCAAGGTGATCATTGTATGTCAAGAATTAATTATCTTTCAACATCACGGCTTCTAATCATAATTAAACCCTGTCCAGAGTCTAACAAAACAAATGCCATTTATGGTAGCAACATGCCAGTAGCAGGACCCATGCTCCATCTATTCTGATATTTTTTTTCTGCACAGATTTCCTCACTTAACCCATTTGTGTCAAGTGAGGAAACTTGCTATGTTGGTGGAGTTCAGGGTATGGCTGTGTTACTGAAAATTCCAACACAAAGCTCCATCTGACAGTATTTCTGCAAGTACTGGTGAAACAGACTGAAGTTTCTGTCAGCTTCTGGTTTATATCTTCACTTCCATTTTACTTTTGTCCAGGAACAGCTTAATTTCAACTGTAGCTTTCATCTGAGAAATTAAATCAAAATTGCTGGGGATGGAAATGTGAGAAATTTTGATGCTACTTCCTTGTGAATGCAAACTGCTATTAGAGGTGCTACCCTACTGGAAAGGGACTGGGGGCAAAACATCCATGATGAGCTTCTCTCCTTTCCATAATGGAGAATTTCAGTAACATGGAACTAGATCCAAGTCATGGTAGCTTTTTTTGCAGAGTCTTAAGGTGAATTCTCCCTATTGCTGTAAACTTCTTAGAGGGTCTTGTTTTTCTTAGCGTATCCTAGATGTGCAAGGCTGTAGATTAACGCTCTGGTCAGGATGATTAAGATTGGCAGGAAAAAGCGATGTGCTGTTTGTTTAGTGTTGTTTGATTGATGTGGGTACTTCAGGGCCTAGAAAGACTAAAATGTCACTAACTTAGTGACTAATGCTGCATGTAGTTTGAAAGCATGCATGAATGGCCCTTTATTTTGGGTGGCTTGTAAGTGAAGATAAATAACATCCCACCTATCCCACTACAGGCACATAAATGTATAGGCATATCTGTCATGACTGCTATAGGAAAGGGATTATCTTGCAAAGAAGTCGTTATATTCAGTAATCAGATTCAGCTTCAAGAAGGATGCCCATTTTTAAAAAGGGTAAAAAGGAGAACTCTGGGAGCTACCAACCAGTCAGCCTCACCTCTGTGCCGAGTAAGGTCATGGAACAGATCCTCCTGGAAGACATAGCAAAACACATGGAAGACAGGGAGGTGATTCGAGACGGCCAACATTGCTTCGCCAAGGGCAAATTGTTCCTGACTACTCTAGTGGCCTTCTACAATGGAATAACTGCATCAGTGAACAAGAGAAAAACTACAATTGTCATCCAGCTAGACTCCTCTAAGGTCTTTGATACGGCCTCCCACAACATTCTTGCTGCTGTATTAGAGAGATATGGGTTTGATGAATGCACACTTAGATGAATAAGAAATTGGCTGGATGACCATGTCCAAAGAGTTATAAACAATGGCTCAATGTCCAAGTGGAAACCAGTAACGAGTGGTGATCTAGTGAAAGATGTCCCTGCCCATGCTGGCAGGGGTGAACGAGATGATCTTTAAAGGTACTTGCCCTTCCAGCCCAAACCATTCTATAGTTCTGTGACTGTTAAGTTGGGAAGGTGAAGAGGGAGAGTTGCTCTTTATGTGAGAGAGCAGTGGCAGTGCATGGAGCTCTGCTTGGGCGTGGATTATGAAGCAGTTGAGGACTTCTGGGTCAGGATTAGTGGACAGACCAACATGGGCAGTGTTGATATGGGTGTCTGCTACAGACAGTCTAATGTAGGCCATCAGAAAATTTGAGGAAGCCCCAAGTTCACCATCTGTGGTGCACATGGTGCTTCAACCATCCTGTTGCAGTTCAGGCTAGATAACTGGATAGTGAGACAGACTGAAAAGTGGCACAGCTGCTGGGCTCACATGGCTGTGATTGGCAGCACAAAGTTCACCTAGAGGCCAGTCACTAGTGATCAACGCCAGGGCTTGACCCAGGCTGATACTGTTTAACATGTTTATTAATGACGTGGGTGATGAGAGTGACCCCTCAGCAAGTCTGCACACAATACAGAACTGGGAGGAGTGATTGATACAGTAAGTGGGTGTGCTGCCACTCACAGGCGTCTTGACAGGCTAGAGAAATGGGCTGACAGGAACCTCTTAAAGGTCAGCAAAGGGAAATGCCAAATCCTATACCTGGGAGGAAATAATCCCATGCACCAGTGCAGATCAGGTACTGACTGGCTGGAAAGCAGCTTGTTGGAGAAGAGCAAGGGGTCCTTGGGGACACCAAGTTGAACATCAGCCAGCAATACACCCTTGTGGAAGGATGGCCAACAGCATCCAAGACTGCATTAGGAGGTCATTCATCAGCAGGTCAATCCTTCCTCTTTCCTTATCTGTGGGAGACCACATCTGGGGTCCTGCATCCAGTTCTGGTCTCCCCAGTACAAGAAAGGCATGGATATAATGCAATGAGTGCAGGGAATGGCTATGAAGTTGATGAATGGATTGAAACATCTGTCATACAAGGAGAAGCTGAGGGTGCTAGGACTGTTCAGCTTGGATGGAAGACTCATCAGGTATGTTATCAATGTAGGAAATAGATGATGGGAGGGAATAAAGAAGATTGCACCAGGGTCTACTTGGTGATGTCCAGTGAACAGACAAAAGGCGATGGGCAAAATAATATACAGGAAATTTTGTTAAAATGAAAGAACACTTTCTATATAAGGGTTTCAAACACTGGAATGAGTTGCCCAGAGAGGTTGTGGGGACATTCAGGATCTGACTGGACACAGTTCTTGAGCAATCTGCTCTAGCTCATTGTGCTCTGAACCTTTGTTTTTTATTTGCGGACCATCTGGACACTCATCAGAGTTGTGCCCACAAGTCTGGGACCATATGTTTTCTGAATTCCACAGACAAGGTGTGTTGCCGGGTTTTTTGAGGGAAATAAACCCCAGAAGATAACCCAATTAGACATCTCACTCACGTTTGCTGCTGCACATTCGAGCTTTCCAATGCAGATTCTCGGCTAGTAGCAACTGGTGGATCATGGCATTTCAGTTGAATGCTAAGAGAAATGCCTATACTTGCAGGAATAGTCTAAGCTTTGCTGCTTTTAAAAAATAATTATTATTTTCAGTTCAAAAAGAGTAGGTTCTTCTGAAGGGGAAAACGTGGAATTCCTGCAGAAAGTATTGTAATTTACAGCACAGAGATAGGTCCTTTATTCCTTTCTGCAGGATCTTTAAATAATTCACTTGATATATATCAAAGATGTAAATGTGGGGGTTGACGGTCATCTTTGATAACGTGGACAGAATAGGTCTGGTGGGCAGTTGCATGGAAAGAGGTAGATGAGAATGAAATAAAAATGCTAAAAGGAATGAAGAGGGTCACTAGGCAAAAAGCATGAAAAGGGAGCAGAACAGGAGCAGAAGATGTGGAGAGAATTTATTTAGTTTTCAAAATATAACTTGAACTCATTTCAATGTTCTGTTTAATGAAATAGCGTCATACCAAATCTCGGTTTGATTAAAGCTTATTTTAGATGATCCTGTTTAGATTTTTGGATTTCCTCAAAAGTATGAATATTTAACTCTTATTTCAAATATACTGGAAAAGGAACTTTCTAGGGAATTCACTGTTCAAAGAACTATGGTAGGGAAATGAAAGTCTCCATGTGCACTGGCAGCTATCTTGTTATACAAATGTTTGCTGCTGGCTGAATTGTGCTTTCTAACAGATACCTGTAAGCCTCCTACACAGCAGGATCAGCATGCTTTGGAGTCTGTTAGAAGTCCTGTGGCACCAGTCTGGACATTCTGGGTTAAACATTGCTTTCTAAAAGTCTCACTTTGAATTCAGCCTGTAGTAGACCATGAAGTGTCTTGTAGTGATAAGAGACTTAGAAATAGTAAGCACAATTCTTTCATAACTGTACAAGAATTGTGAATAGAAGTACTTCATTCCTCTTCATTCACTTGAAATAAAATTAAAAATGTTTCCGGATTTAATAAAGTACTTTTGCTAAAAAGGCTTAACAAAAAACATGGTGTTTTTTTTCCAAGTCTGATATACTGTTGATCTACCAGGAGTAAAAACTAGCTGTAACTTAAGTCTTTGTGACACCAAACTTAATTCAGTCATTGCTTTAACCTTTGTCTGAAAGCGTACAGCAAATGTTTTCCCCTACTGTTAGCAAAGAAGGTAAGGATTGCAAGATGGGAAGATAATGATAGGCTTGTTACATAAAAATTCCCAAATTGGCCTTTTTGCTCTTAAATTTTCATTAACTTCCAAATGAAATTGCAGGGAAATAGCAAGGGTTATTGATGTGAAGTGAAACTGAACATTTATTTCTTGCAAAAAACCAGATATATGTGAATGTTCACACATAGCATAATTTCCAGTGAGATGCAAGTTTCTGAAAGTTACTCTCTTGCTTTCCTTGTGTTATCGACTGAATTTATGTTGTGGTTGCATACTACTCAATGACCAATATTTTAAATGTTATATAGCATGTTGGAGTATGGGGTTATGCACCTATGAAATGAAGAGGGAAAACATGTCTTAAGTGCTTTCAGGAACAACACTGTTTTCTACATTTACAATAAAACACAGAAACTGACATAATTGTTCTATTTTAGATAAATGCTCTTGAAATTAAACTTACATGAAGAGAACAGAATGCTCTTCAGGTGCACCTAGGACCCGCTATAATGATTTTGGCAGAAATTTTTTTAATTTTTTTTTTATCTTCATGCTTGTAGTGAGTGTTTACACTTTTTTTTTTTTTTTCATGTGTGAACAAAACGATGCTCTTCTGTTTTTGCCTGTAGAATCTGGTTATTGTCACTGTTGAATATATCTTTTTGGGAGGTAAAAAAGCTATCAAGTTTTTGCTGCAGCTTTTTGTGTAAATGTTTAGTAATGGGAAAGTTGATGAAAATCAATGGTAGTTGATGAGAGGAGAAAATAGTAGAGTAGTTTCATGTGTCCTTTAAATCGACTTGAGTCATGCTCTCTATACTTGCACTTGAGCGTGTATGAACCAGAACAGTTGGTGTAAAGTAAGGATTCCGTGGAATAACCAGTAAGGGGAAATCCGTCTAGGAGAAAAGCTACTGCTGCTGTACTTGCAGAGGACTTCTAAAATGTAGGATTCGGCTATTTGCTTCTTTCCTGTGTCTTCTGTTGTCCTCACTCAAGCTTTTAAAAGAAATTTAGGGAGAGTAGTCTAATTCAGATATGTTTTTATGGTATAAGAGAGAAAGAAAAGAAACTGTAATGTCTCTGTACCTATATTAGAAAGGCACATTTGCATTAAAACCTGAAACCCACAGAATTCAATAGTTGATTTAAAATTAATTCCTTCAGGGACACAGGCTAGTGCTAGTCTTGTCTTCGTCCCCACTTCTGAAAGTAGACCACAGCCATCATACATATTGGCAGTGTTCACCTGCAGTCCTGTTTACACGTATATTTATCAGAAGACTTAATCAAAATAAATAAAAAAAAAATTTCTACAAGAAAATATTACCTAGGTATAGAGAACAGATATGTGTCCTGGAGGTTGGGTTATTTTTTCTGAATTTTTATTAATTTATTATTAGTTTGGTTTTGTTTTGGTTTTCGTTTATTTTTCTTCAGGTCAGAATTTCTTTAGATGTAGATAGGCCATCGTGAAATCACCTTCTGCCACAAGAGTCTTGCTTCCATAGGTTGATCTCAGTATCAAGTTTTCTCATTTTTAATCAGGTTAGACTGCAGGCTATCTTTACACTAAAGCAGAATTGCTAAGTTTCACTGCTGAGGATTGCTTTGCACCAACTTCATAGTCCAAATACCTGAAGACAAACTGTGCACTTCAGCTGTTAGCTTTTCTATTACTGCTTCAAAATCCCCTCATGGATTTGTGTTACCAACTGACTCTCACTAGCTTTGCAGCAAAATTGAGGTTCCTAATATGGTGTGTATGTGTCCTCTGATGTTTCCTTCAGAGATCAGCTATTTGATCATTTCACACTTGGCTTGTACAATACGGCCTGTATAATGAGTGGCTCCAATGGGAAACATTACTTTTTTTCAGGATTTAAAGCATTTGAATAAGTTTGTCCTGAAAACCTTTTGTAAGTGTAAATGGATGTTTTAATACATTTGGCACTTTCAGAGGTCTTGACATTTTATCAGGTTAGGAATTAATTGCTTTTATTCTGAGTAAGTGGGTCATTATGGTATTGCTGCAGGAAGATAATGTAACTTCCTAGATGTAAAAAAAAAAGTTTCAACCCTCATAGCAATTTTTTTTTATACTATACAAGGAAATACAAAAATACAGCCACCTTTCTAATCTTCCTTTGTTCATGGATCCTCTTACTTTTTTTTTTTCTTTCCCCCCCCCCCTTTAGATCCTGGATATGAACACTTCAAGATAGCAGAAAAGTCCCATGGTAACTGGATAAAATTGTATTTAGAGGGGAATAATTCAGAAATACTCTTAAATCTTGGCAAAAAGGTCCTGAAGCAATATTTGGAGGCCCTGAAGACTCTGAGTTCTTCACTAAGCAAACAAGTGGCACAATATGACATGTACTCGATGATGGTGGGGACTGTGATCATTATGGAGGTATGAAAATAACATCTTTCTGTGAAGAAGCTAAGTGCACAAATATAGAAGTTTCTGGGTTTTGACTACTTAGTGTATACTCTTACTGGTCTTTAGAATTACTGAGTATGAACCCTCTGCTTGGATGAGATTAGAATTCATTCTAAAGTATAACTTGGCCTTTAAAATGATCTAAGAGAGCTTTTGATATGAGATACTTATGTTTTTGGTATAACTAGTTACAGTAAATGTGCAGATGTGATACAACTTAAATTAGTCCCATATTAGTTAGACTTTTACTTTTAAAGTAGCCTTACTGCATTAAAAAAAAAAAACAAAAACAAAACCCAAAAAAAAACCCCAACCAAAAAGTCTGGAAAGTAAGTTCCTACCTGTTCCTCTTTATCTAACAGTGAGAGTAGTCGCTCAGAATAGGCAGTACCTTATTTGGACAATTTTCACAATTCCAAGAATTGTTGTTTGTACTAATAGGTGAGTCCTGAAATAAATGCTTGTGGTAAGGTGCTGGGTTTCCACTTCATATCTTGTGCAGGAATAAAGATAAGATATCCCATGTCTGGAATTTTAAGTGGTTCTCTGCAATTGTTATTTTGGTCAAATCTCAGATGCTGGAAATATCCTCTGTGGTAATGCTTTGAGAACCATGCTGAAAGGATACCATGCCCGCACACTGAACTTTTACGTGCAGAAGCTTGCACTGCCCTTTTAGATGACATGAGTGTCAACTTTTGTAAGAATAAGCGTTGTTCTCTAGGATGGAAATACCTACTACAGGCTTAATTCAGTCCTTGCATGTGTGCGGCACTGTATGAGACTGTGTAATTGCTGTAGCACTGGCCCTGTTCAGTGCCTGGAACAGTACCTGAACAGCTATTTAGTATTGGGTCGTCTTTGTCCTGGAAGGGCTCTGTGCCTCATCTCGTATGCACTGTTCTCTGTGTACAGAGTATATCTGAAATGGCTTTGTGGTAGACTGCCTACGGGAGTTTACCACTCTGACTGCTTCACAGGAATTAGTTCTATAGTGCCCTTGGGAGATGAGATGGTAGGTTCTGTTCCCACACTACAGATGGCAAATCTGGAGGTGAACAAAGCGTATCACAGAGCTGAAGCGCTTGTATTTCTTTTTTGTTCCTTTGTTTTGGGAACCTATGTATTCAAGCTCTTGACAGTTACTTTAGACCTGAAGCATTGGATTTCTTTTTTTTTTTCTGGAATGCAGTTGTAGGTGCTTACTGGTTCTGTAAAACAAATCTTGCGTGTTTTACTCAGTGGGCCCAAATCAAAAGAAACATGCAGCTACTAATGGTGAAAATTTTGGTTGAGAAGAGCGTGCTCAGCATCTCTGTAAGACTTGGTGCAAAGCTACTGGATTTTTTTATTTTCTCCAGTGCAGTACTCAAGAAACTGCCTTGCTTTTTAAAATCTTTTTGTCTTGATATGTATTTTCCACCGTCATTGAATAAATAAGGGTAGGGAATCTCACAGGTGACTTCAAACTACACCATGCTATAAATGCCATTTATGCTGTATTCCAGATGAGGAGAATATCTCTGAGACATGAATTCATAAATGTGTATTTGCTCAAAAGAGCTAAACTTAGATTTGTAGATAACAATTTGAGCATTTTCCTGTCATGAGTGCTGTCTTCATTTTAATTGTAAGTGCTGTGTTAAAAGGTAGGACCTAAGCCAGTTTGATACTGTGAAACCTCGTATTTTCATAACCGAATGAACTATGTGAAGTAGGATATGAAGAAGAAGGAAGACTACTGCCATGCATTGCATTTTTTTTTAATCTTCTTTACTATACGTTACTGTATTGTGGGAAAAATTTTAGGTAGAAGTCTTCACAAGTGATAGTGAAAGATTACAGGCTGTCAATGGTCTGATATAGTTGTTTTTATCTTAATTTGTTTTAATGTTGCCCTAGCACAAGCTGATTGAGTACAGTCTAGTCCTAGCTCCATCTGTGCCCCTTGTAAAGCATTTTAGCATGTGGCTGAGTTTTCCCTTTACTTGTAAGGATTTGTACATGAGTAGCAGAAATTATTCTCCACTGCTACAATTACCTGAGAGGAAACTTGGAATTCTGCCTGATCTGTGTGCAGGTTAGATCTAAGTGAAAGTAAAACCAAAAAATCAAATTAAGATGAGAAGAGGTACAAAAAATAAATACTGGGAAAATTCAGAAGCTTGGAATGCAGCATATGCTTGTGTGATAGTATAACTTTACCTGGTCTGGAAAGCTATTAACCTCAGCAGAATCTCTGTGTACGTGCATCTCACACATTGTGAGATAAATGGCCTTTTGCAGAGTGTCTATGTAAATTTAGGCATTTACAGGTGACAACGGTTCAAATTTGTTTGCTTAGAACTATTTTGATACTGGGAGTTAAAGCTCTTACTTTTGCAGGGAATGAAGATCATGCATGTGATCAGTTACCACAGGTCAGGAGGCGCATGGTAATTTATTAAACTCTGGTAACTTGTGTGTCCAAGGCCTTAATAAATGAAAACACAATCCTTGATTCTCCCATTTATGTGGTAATATCTTACTACGGACAAAAAATCCAGCATAGTTCTTCACAGGGTTTTTTTGATGAAGTATGTAAACTACCAGAGTGACATGGATGACAACACTGTGAGTTTTTGTGTGAATTCTCACTGTATGTTTTAGCTAACTCCAATTCTTTAAGTATTAATTCCCTATTTTTTTCTAGGTTCTGCTGCTGCTTTTGCTCAGTGTTCCAAAAGCCCTGAGCAGCCGGGCAGAATTTGAAGTGCCCCTGTCCCCTCCACTATTCTCTCTGCTGTTTTACTTGATGTGTCTGATGCTGTGTGCAGTTCACGTCATTGTATGCACATCAGCACAAAGTTTATGCTATTTCTGCAGTATGTCCTGGTTAACAGCAGTTGGAGTGATGATGCTGATTTCTGCACTCATGTGTGGTATTTTATCTGCTGTTACAAAGATCTTTGAGAATTCCAGAGTTCCACTGAAGGTGAGAGCATGCATTAATTATGGTTCAAAATGTTTTGCTCTTTATCTCATACTTTCAGATAAAGTATTATAAAGGTTTTCTCTGTGCGTACTTAAAGAAATTGTTATTTGTAATGTAATTTGAGTAATTTAAAACTGTAGTTGAAATGTAACGGCGTGATACCGATTGCTATAATGAAGATCATAGAAGTGCTTATTTTCATATTACTTTAAGAAATGTTCTAATTAGTGTAAATTATTTAGCAGTTGATTTTATGAGATTAGAAACAGTGACGCTGTCTACAAATTTTATGCTGTTACACAGTGATGTTTCACAATGCTTCCAACCCAAACCATTCTATGATTCTATGTATGATATTTTGCAACAACACGCACTGGTGATGATCTGTCCTTTCCCAAATACCACAGAAATTAATGCTCTAAGACTAATAAGAAAGTACTTTGCCAGTACCCTTTCTAATATTGGTATTCTTAATGCTTTTTTAAAAAACAGTTTTGAAACTGTAAATGAGGGAGCAAAATTAATCTGTCTCTTCTACTTTTTAAGTTAAACTTTTTATGTTTTTTAAGGTTAGGAAGTTGGGTTTGCTACAATCTTTGGAATGCTCAGAAATGTTGTCAGTTGTGTCAGTAGTTACCTTCTGTAAAGTACTTGATGAGTTTTATTGTTGTATTCAGGTAATTCCAAGGAAATAGAATTTGCAATGTCTTACTCTGCTTTCACTGTGGAACTTAGTATGCCAAGAACTGTCAGTCACACCATAAAATCAGCTTCTAGCTGTTTTCTCTGGTGCTTGTTAGTCATATATTTCAAAAGTCTCTGAAATTCAGTAACTTTAATGCTCATAGCACTCTATTCGATGATGCAACCTCTGTGCAATACAGTCCTTTGACGGTCTGGGTTTCTTTGAGTCACGTTTGGGGTTTTAGGACCTCTTTTTCTAGTGTGTGACAACATCTGGCAAGTACATTGCTTTCATGATATGATGACATACTCCTTCAAGCTAAAAAGCAAACTTCCTGACTTAGAGAAACTGCTATATTTCATATAATTGAGAGAATTCACTACTCATGAGTGGAGATTAATATTGCACTCTTTGCAGCTATAGGTTGTAATTCCCGAGCTTAATTATAAATCTAAATTCTTATAAGAAAGACTGCTGATTTTTATTATTCAAACTATACAAGTTTATACTTTTTTTTTCTGTAATTTCTGAATTTGTGTTATTCCTTCGTGGAAATCCTGCTTTTCTGAGAGAAGCCTTGGACTCCTGAAGAAACCTTCTCTCCTGAAGACAGCTTTTTTTTTTTTCTTCCCTTTTTCAATTTTCTTCAGTGCAATTCGTTTCAATGTATTGAAAGTGATTAAAAAGTGAGTTGTTGATAGAACATGGTATTTCATTCCTATGTTTATATTTATTGGCCACATAAGATTAGGTGTGTCTGTTGATCATTTAGATAGACTAAAATAGAGTAACAAACCAGCTAACAACATCTACATAATGAAATCAGGGAAAGAAGTATAGCTGCTAACAGAACAGTTTTTGTAAGCATAAATCACAGTATGCTTTTCATACTGAAAATTTTTGTGTCAAAGTAGTGTTAATGTTTTGCTGTCAAAGCTAGTGATGCTTGTGTGGGTTTCTTTTAAAGGCAAGTAAAAAAAAGAAAGTAAAATTGGTCAATGTGAATGGAGAAATCTGCTGAATGAGATGTCTAGTTGTACAGTTTGTTAACACTGTTGGTACTTAGGGGTGTGTTGGTCTTTAAATGGACTCAGTTCACTTCTGCCATTTCTGAGTTGTTCTACTTAAGGCCTTTATTAGCTTTCTGTATTTTATTGTAAGAGAGGTAGAAATTTTTCTTAGAAAAAGTAAAAGATTATGGTCTTGAAATAATAATTAATGATCCAGTGTATGCTGTAGAAACTTAATGTTTACTTGCTGTACAATGATAAACAAACACAACTATGGAAGACAAGCTCATTTTTCATCTTAATTGTTATCAGTTTTTCTAATTTTAGCAAACACTAAGAACGTAAAAATGATGACTGTCTAGACCTATGTAAAAATTACAGACGTTCCACTTCAATATAGTTGAGAGGAATGACAATGGATTATAGCATTCTCTTCCAGGTTCATAGTCTCAAAGCAATTCAGTCTGCCTGTGACCAGAAATCTTTCTTATGTGGCTAGAGATAAGTTAATTCCTTGTGACACTCACTACTGTAGGAGTAACTTTAAAGTAACTTTATATGACTCAGGAAAAATGCTTTCCTACTAGACCAAAGAATGGAATCTAGTAAGATGCTGCTATTCCTTGGCTATTACTAAATTTAGAATAGGCTGTTACCAAGTATTTCTTGACAGGTATGAGCTCTGACTTTTTAGTTTGGCCCTGAGTCTTAGGGTTTCATTCTCATCTGTTCTTGGCATGTTTTCATCCTTGTTGGTGAGAGACAGCTGCTGGTGTGAACAACTTCCTGCAGGTGGCTTACACATTGCTAATACAGCTGCTCTGTCAATGATCACAACAGCAATTGCAAAATGTCTCCTGATATTCAAAACTTGAGTTGGATGGAAAGGCTTTCCTTATGAAAGGATTTAATTAATAACTCCTTGATAGAGGCAAATAATTTCTCAAGGAACACATGGAATGAGCACCCATATAATCCATGTTGTTCCACTTTTAGATTGAATCTTTCTGAGTAACTTTAGAGGAGGAAGTGCCAGTTCCATACCCATAATCTGTTGGCCATTTCTGATGATTCCATCTAGTCAGCTATGCCTAGGGAGCATGGACAGCAGTATGTGTGACAAGTCTTTACCTATCCCTTCTATTTCAGTTGTCTTTCTTCCCCAGATCAGCTTTGTCTGTACATCTGCCTTTGAGGACAAACTGAGCAAAACCAGACAAACTGATTAGAAGTTATATCCAGGATACTATATCCAAGTTTGATATCTTTCCCTGCAGCACCTCGCATTCTGCATATGAGAGATCACTGCAGCTGGAACTTTCTCTCTGGTTGATGTTGGGGTTTTAGATCCAATCCCCTATTACTTGAAGAAGGATGTTTCGGCAGCAGCTTGTCTCCTTTTCGCCTTTGGTACCAATTATGAGACCATCTGGCATTCAAGAACCCTTTTATTATTTATTATTAAAACCCCTTTATTGACAAGGGAAATTTGATGTCACTGGCAATTATACTTCTGTCATTTTAGGACAGGGATCATCGAATCATAGAATGGTTTCAGTTGTAAGGGACCTGAAAGATCATCTAGTTCCAACTCCTCTGCCATGGGCAGGAACACCGTCCACTAGATCAGGTTACTCAAAGCCCCATCCAACCTGGTCTTGAACACTTCCAGGGATGGGGCATCCATAGCTTCCCTGGGCAACCTGTTCCAGTGTCTCGCCACCCTCACAGAAAAGAATTTCTTCCCAGTATCTAATCTAAATCTACCCTCTTTCAGTTTGAAAACATTACCCCTCAATCCTATCACTATGCTCTCTGATAGGGAGGGACTCTCTGTCTTTCCTGTGGGCCCCCTTTACGTTCTGGAAGGATGCTATAAGGTCTCCCAGAGCCTTCTCTTCTCCAGGCTGGACAACCCCAACTCTCTCAACCTGTCTTCATAGGAGAGGTGCTTCAGCCCTCTGATCATCTTTGTGGACCTCCTCTGGACTTGCTTCAACAGGTCCACATCCTTCTTATTTTAGGGGCCATAGAGCTGGACGCAGTACTGCAGGTGGGGTGTCACCAGAGCGGAGTAGAGGGGGAGAATCACCTCCCTTGACCTGCTGGCCACGCTTCTTTTGGTGCAGCCCAGGATAGAGTTGGCTTTCAGGGCTTTCAGTAAGCATTGCTGGCTCATGTTAAGCTTCACATCAACCCAAGTCCTTCTCCTCAAGGCTGTTTTCAAGCCATTCTCCACACAGCCTGCATTTGTGCTTGGGATTGCCCCAACGCATGTGCAGGACCTTGCAACTTGGCCTTGTTGAACTTCATGAGGTTGACACGGGCCTACATCTCAAGACTGTCCATGTCCCTCTGATGACATCCCTTCCCTTTGGCGTGTCAAGCACAGCACACAGCTTGGCATCGTTGGCAAACTTGCTGAGGGTGCACTCAATCCCGCTCTCCATGTTGTGAACAAAGATGTTAAGTAGCACCAGTCCCAGTACCACTCTGCGCGGAACACCACTCGTCACTGCTTGCCACTTGGACACTGAGCTGTTGAGTGCAACTCTTTGAGTACGACCATCTAGCGAGTTTCATATCCACTGAGTGCCCTATCTGTCAAATCCACGTCTCTCCAATTAAGAGGCAAGGATCTCCTGCGGGGTGGTGTCAAATGCTTTGCACGGGTCCAGTAGATGATGTCATTTTTCTTCCCTTATCCACCAATGCTGTAACACCATCATAGAAGGCCACCAGATTTCTCAGACAGGATTTGCCCTTAGTGAAGCCACGTTGGCTGTCACCCATCACCTCCTTATTTTCCATGTGCCTTAGCATGGTTTCCAGGAGGATCTGCTCTATGATCTTGCCTGGCACAGAGGTGAGACTGACTGGCCTATAGTTCCCTGGGTCTTCCTTTTTTCCCTTTTTAAAAATGTTTCCCCTTTACCAGTCAGCAGGAACTTCAGCAGACTGCCACGACTTTTCAAATATGATGGATAGCTGCCTATCAGGTTCATCCAGCAGTTCTCTCAGGACCCTTGGATGCATCTCATCAAGTCCCATGGACTTGTGCACCTTCAGGTTCCTCAGGTGGTCTTGAACCTGATCTCATACAGTGGGTGGGTTTTCATTCTCGCAGTCCCTGCCTTTGCCTTCTGTGACTTCGTTGGTGTGGTTAGAGCCCTTGCCAGCGAAGACCGAAGCCAAAAAGTTGTTGAGTACCTCAGCCTTCTCCATATCCCAGGTAACCAGGTCTCCTGTTTCCTTCTGGAGAGAGCCCACATTTTTCCTAGTCTTCCTTTTATCACTGACTTACCTTTAGAAGCTTTTCTTGTTGCCCTTGACATCCCTGTCCAGATTTAACTCTGGGCTTTAGCCTAACCTGATCCCTGGCTGCTTGGACAATTTCTCTGTATTCCTCCCAGGCTACCTGTCCTTGCTTCCACGCTCTGTAGGCTTCCTTTTTCAGTTTGGGTTTCTCCTGGAACTTCTTGTTCATCCATGTAGGCCTCCTGGAGGTTTTGCCTGACTTCCTGTTTGTCAGGATGCATCGCTCCTGAGCTTGGAGGAGGTGATCCTTGAATATTAACCAGCTTTCCTGGGTCCCTCTTCCCTCCAGGGCTTTATCCCATGGTACTCTACTAAGCAGATTGCCGAAGAGGCCAAAGTCTGCTTTCCTGAAGTCCAGGGTGGTGAGCTTGCTGTGTGCCCTTCTCACTGCCCTAAGGATCTTGAACTCCAGTTAGCATCTGTTGGACATGAAGATGCTTATTTTCATGTCACCTTTGAAAATATCACCATTTGGCTGTAATCGAACAGTTAATCAATTCAAGCATTTCCTGTTTGAACTAGAAAGATGAAGGAATATCTGAAATTGGTGCATACATGTTTTCTGGAGTTTAAATAGCTGGGACCTCAGGACATACCAGCAGATGATCGGATCATCTGCTTCCAGTTGATAATACATGAACGAGGAGGTTTTCAGCAATGTTTTCCAGAAGGTTTGTGTGTGTGTTGTTTTTCCAAGGCTGGGGCAGATAGATATAAAAAATACTGGATTCTCCATCCCAGGTTTGTCTGTGATAATATTGGTATCTGAGATATATCTGAAAATGTGTGAAGCTGAAGTATGTCTAATGAGGTATAGGCAATAGTAATTCTGGTCAAGGCAGACATGACTTTGTATCCAGACATGTAGAAATCCATTTTTGTCATCCCATATTCAGTCTATTCCATTGGTGACTGGATTGCTAGATGTGTATTTTATCAGTCAGATAGACTTTGCTGTCTCTGTCCAAGTTCCAAAGCAAGCTTGAAATATTTTGTAGATTTTGTTAGTAAGTTCCTCCATATTAGACATGTATAAAAGCAGTGACCTGGATTCGATTTGCATTTTTACCAGTCTCAGGACTGTTGCAGAATAATATGGTGGTTCTTTTGCAGGTAGCTGCTTATACAAAGACAGAGCCTGGAGACTGTGAGAAGAGCAGTGGGTAATCTGGTGTTGATTGCAATGTGGACATGAGAGGGTTTTTACTGGGAACTGGGGCACAAACAGTGTAATTTACAAACGTTCGTGTCCCGCCTTCTATCCCCTTTTCCAATGGAATACCAAGACTTTAGGGGAGAAGCTGGTTGTCCGTATGTGTTGTGTGTTGATCTTGAAGGACTTTCTGTGTGAGTTAGGAGTATTACTTAGACTAAAATATCTCTGAATCCAAGTGTCTGTGTCCTGTGTGTCTCTACAGTGCAAGTCTGCATATGGGCTCCACTTTTGAAAGAGATCTGAAGCCCTGCTCTTCTGATGGCAAGAGTAGAATGCTGAATGAGTGTCTTGACAGTTAAAAAAGCTAAAAGCCTTTTCTAAGCTCATGCTATACAATAAAATGTAGGTATTTTAAAAGTAATTAAGATAAGCTCTCCTGTTAATGGCTTCAGAGCTTTTTTCCTTCAAATTGTTTCCGTTCAACATCTAAAGATTTCTCTGAAGTGCTTCTCATTTCTAATGCTTTTTTTTTCCCACTGTGGCTGAATATAGAAACTGATTACTAAGTTCATGAATTTTCTGAAGACCAGTGCAGGCAGTGTTAGCATCTGCTTCCTGACTGTTATTTATGGCTTCTGATTACTGTGTTTCTAGCAGCACCAGTCGCTTCTTTTAATGACACTTCAGGCTTTAAATAGTTCTGCAGCCCTTTACGAATTCCAGAAAATCATAAAAAATTTTAACTTCTTGCTCATAGCTTCACTCTAATTGCTTGGTAGTTGACTTAAGTATGGTGTTTACTACTACTAGTTGTATTTTTTTCCTATTTCTGATAGAAATCAAAACCAGCAGTTTTTTGAAAATATAACACAAAAGTTAAAGCTTGTCAAATACAGCTTTTGAGAATTTTCATTATGCAAAATTATAGTGGTTTTTAATTATGTAAACAAAATATCCCTCTTTCTGTTTATCTGTGTTCATTTTGAAGTATTTTTGGCTTTCTGCCTCCGTATGATATTCTTTACTGACTTGAACGATAAAGCATTTTTATGCAATTATATAAAAATTTTTTTGGTGTGTCTTTTGACTTGGGGGGTGAAGTGAAGGTGATTGGATGTTGCCTTTACTGGGTAGGTTTCAAAAATGACCCCAAACTGCTTTGAAAATGTAGGAGTAAGTAATAGTCTGTCATAGGAAAGTTATCATCACTGCGAATCAAGACTGGGTGCAGGGAGCTCAAACATCAGAAGGGAACAGAATGATAACTATTTAAATTTTAGGTGATGGTGAGCATGAAAAAGAAAACATTTCTCATCTGAAAAGCGATGATAAAATTCCCTAGGCATTAACTATGGATGGTTAATTTTTGTGAAAAAGAGCTTTACTCTCAACCATACGGAAGCCGCATCACTGGAATTGCACCCAGAAGATAGACTGCAGGACATTTTATTTCGAAGTGAAGAAAATCTAAGTTTCATGGGCAGAGGTGCACATATCCCATTGTTTATGTACTCACACTTCTGCAACAAGCTAGCAAGATATGCTCAAAGATGGGGCAAAGAGGTCAGTTTCTGTATTACTTAGTTACTAATGCTGATACATCAAATGCAAAAAATGCTTGTCTTGGGAGATTCTAGGCTTAAATTGAAAGCCTGACTTTTGTAAATTTCTGAGCCAAAGATTCTATATTAAGTTTGTTTGCCAAGACATCAGTGCAAGTCATATGAGTCTTTTTAGCATCTGGAGTGCCTGCTGAGTTCCTGAGGGTTGGAGGTATTCAGCAGCTAGAAAGACAGGGCTGTGAATATCAGAATGGCACCTACATTTCTGTGCCTGTAAACCAGATCTGAACACTGAATACAATCTAAGTAATCTAAAGCCAGGCTGTATAAAAAAAACTGTAATGATGACATTCCTAATAAGGCACAGTTGATATGTGAGGAGGGATTACCAGTAAATTTAGAAAAACTTGATGAAGCTATTTTCAGTATTTCTTAGAACATCAAGGCTCAGGAGATTATAATTTGCAAGATAATTTTTCATTTTGCGTAGTGGTCTGAATGTGGTTTATCAATAAATGCCATTGGACTTTACTCCTTTGATGTGAATATAGGAGTACATTATTTCTCTTTTCACTGAAGTTGTGAGAGTCAATCAAGCTGGGAAGAAATACAAATTTCTGACACTGGGACATTTCACGTTTAACACCAGCATTTTCATGAGGCTTTTGCATGTTCCTCACTGATAATACATCATTTCTTTAGTTTTCATATCAGTACTGATGGCAAACAGATACAAGACAGCAATCCTTATATAGTTTTTATGTTATGGCTTATAAAGAAGACATATTGAAGACTGGTTCATTCTCATTTGTTGAGGGTCTCAGATTCCTTTGTCTCTGCAAGCAGGTGATGCTTACGTGCTCGCTCATAAATAATGATCTTTATAAAGAAAGATCTTTAAGGTCAGCATGATGGAATTATTGGAGTTTAAACTTTCTGTAGTTTAGTCATGTACTGTTCTCGTCTCAGCTCTGTGAATTTCATCATCTTTGGTCTCTGCACAGACTATCTCTCTGCTTCATCCTTTTGTTCCAAATACCAGCTTATGGTATTTGATTTTCAGAGTAGAGTACTAAACAAAAAGGATTGGTCTTCAGAGCACTAAAGACATTTCAAGTACTAGTAAATTTAGGTTGGGCCTGGGCAGTTTTTCGGATTATGACTGTTCTTGTGCTAAATTTTTAGTTGGTTTTTTTTTTTTCCCCTTGTAACTGCTGTATGTAACCTCATGGGGACTTTTTTGTTGGATTTTTGATTGTGGGTTTTTTCTTTATTTTTAAGTGAAGTGACTGGTGTAATATATTTCTTTAACAACGCGAGAAATGGAGGTGATGTGAATAGGTGATAACTTTAACTGTACCTTCTGCATTCTTTCACATACGTCTTATAAAATCTTGATTTTGCAAAAGTTGTTTTCCTCAAAGCAAAATTCCAGGTAGTGTTAACTAGCTTTCTGCATCAAGTGTGTTTGTTGTTCTCTCCATGTTACACGGTCTTGCTTATTGAACAAATATACGTATGCTGCTGTCAGTAAATCTTAAGCAATAAGTGAGACTTGCATCTAAGATGCTCAGGGATATTTGTATTGCTTATACCACTTCCTTGTTACCTGCTCTAAGATTAATGCGTTTCTAGATTTTTCTAACAAATTATTTAAACAGTTCAGGGTGTACACTGTGCATCTTTGAATGTGAGTATGTTCTCTGTGAGCTTCATCTGTATGAATGTTCAAGGCTGTTTTTTAAAGTTCATATGGTCAAGTGTAGGAGGATGATGTGGCTGAAGCATGCAGCTAAAGAAATGAACGTGGAAGTAGCTTCAGTGATCTTTGTTTTGAAGTAAAAAAAGCATGCAGTAGTTTTGATTTGGCTTTTAAGTTGTTTATCAGGTGTTTAAAAAACCAGTTTAAGAGATACTTTGTGATATTCTGTAATAGAGGAAAAATTAATGAGAAAATAAAATGGTAAGGGATGATTTCCCAAAGGGAATGTCTTTCCCAAAATGCTTCACAAGTATGTAACCCTATTTGTTAAGGGACGTTAGGAAGTCCCTGCTGGCTCCGGTGGCCTCCAGGGCTGGGGCGTTTGTCCTGCCTTGCTGCTGGAGCCCTGCTGCGCATGCCCAGCCTACGCCCTTGTTCCCACCTCTGGCTCAGGCTTTGAGGAGAAGTTAAACAGACAGAGGTACCTTCAGTCAGTGGCCCTGTCACCTCTCACACATAGGTGCTCACTCTGGGCCCTCCAGTTGCTGATGCAAACCTGCAAGCTTGGTGATCCACGGTCACTTTTCCCTGTTGCTGAAACCTGACCTCTCTTGCACTCTGATCCCTCCAGCTGCTGGCACCTTGGGCACACAGTCCCAGTGGCCTGTGGTCCCCACTCCAATCTCTGGCATGCGAACCCCATGCGCTGAAGTCACTGGTACTACAGGTGTGTGGGTCCAGTGACCCATGATCCCGCTCCAGTTGCTGGCATTTGCTTTTACTTGCTCTGGTCTCAAGTTGCTGGCACGCAGGCTTGTCTCCAGCTACTTGCAGTGAGACCTTGCAGCACCCACTGTTGGGACAGAGGGTGGAGTTGCACAGAAAGGTAGTTAGGAGAAGATTTAAGAAGACAGGATAGGCAGGCAGTGATCAGTCACAGGGCTCAGTCAGAGAAGTGCACTGACTGGCACCTGCTTATATGCGACTCTGGCCCCTTTGTCCTTCCTCCTCTCCCTTTGCACCTTACTTCCAAGGCTGTTCCTCATCACCCTCTCTGCCTGGCCTTTGACACTTTCCTGAAGCATTGCTTAATGAGTTTGTGTAGATCCACAGGCGCCATCAGATATCCGTAATACTCATGTTCTGTCACTTCCACCTTATCTGTTACAAAGTCTAGGCTGATGCTTTTCAGAGCTATGCCTGTGCTTTCTTAATGGCCTGTCAGTTAATGGCCGAAGAGTTTTGGTCGTCTTTATGATCTCCCTTAGTGCTTACTTATCGGGTTTGTTGCTCTGTGTGGTCTTTTTATGGCTTTCCCAGTTACTTCGTATTCCCTGTGAGCTGAAAAGGTCCCTTGCCTGATAACGTCAGTGAACCAGATGCTCTCACCTTCCACATGCCCATACTCTCTCTTTTTAGCCATATCATAGAGAGCAGTGAAGATGAGGCAATTCCAAGCAGATGCTGTGAACAGGAAATCAAACTAATGAAGGCATTAGACAAAGAATATTATGGTTTTAGATGGGCACAGCATGTGAAGTAAAGAATAGATGGGTAAGGTTTAAAGCAGATTTTATGATGAAAGGCACATTTCAAGCTAAGCAAGGTTAATCAGACCGTAGGCAAGTAGTGTTTGTTAATTTGATAGTGAAGGCTGTTACTGTACTGAGTTGAGGGTAGCACAGATTTAAACTACTAGGAAATTACCCGTTATCTATGTCTCAAGTTTGATTTCTGCAGGATTTCTGTTTTTACTGCTACGAATGCACAATGGGGAGAAAGCTTTTTTCAAACCTTCTGTTACAGGATGGTAGGAAATCTTAATCTGTACAGTTATGATGATTATTCATAGAGAAGTTTTTTCCCTTAAACAGAATGTAATTCTAAAAAGTATGATTATGTTGCAATGCTAGCTAAATAGGCTACACTAAAATGAATCTTTTATAAATTTTGGCGATTTGCCAAGATAGAAATAATTTGTCTCACTGTTTATTTTGTTGTCTTAGAGGAAATTGCTGTAAGCACGCTATGAATTTTCACAGGTGAAATTATTATACACTTTCGCCACTGTTTCGTTTTTTTTTTGTTCTGTTTGCAGAATCCAGTTGTGTCCAGTTCCAGCTGGTCAGAAATAGATGTGCTGATTCTGGCTGGAACAATTGGCCATGTTTTGAGTTTGGGGGCAAGCAGTTTTATAGAAGAGGAACATCAAACCTGGTATTTTCTTATCAATACGCTTTGTTTGGTGCTATGTCAGGAACTTTGTAGAAATAATTTTCTTCTGAAAGAATGTGACCTTCAACATAGTACCACTGTGAAACAAAATTTTGGTAGTATTGGGGAAGCCTCTGAGTGCAAGAATATAGACATTCCAGCAGCAGGTAATTCAAAACTGGGCAAGGCCACCTCTTCACCTGAATTCATAAAAGGATCAGATAAGTGGATAAGCTTAGCAAGTCCATGGATCATTCTTATTTGCTGTCGGCTACTTCGATCGTTGAATCAGACAGGTGTCCAGTGGGCTCATCGGCCAGACTTTGGACATTGGTTGACAAGGTGAGTATCTGATTTATTGTCATAGTTTCTGTCTTATTTAAAAATTAATGTATGTTTCATTTGGTGAAATATGTATACATTTCTATACAGTCTCTGTTCAGAAAGTGCTGTAAACATGCAAAGCGGATAAACAGTGAAGTAACATAAGGAATTTTTCACTGCTGTTTCATGCAGGAGTAATTCCCTGTGCGCTATCAATAGTTTATAATCTTTGCCCTGCACCATAACGTATCTAATTA
Source organism: Dromas ardeola (assembly GCA_013398915.1). NCBI lineage: Eukaryota > Metazoa > Chordata > Aves > Charadriiformes > Dromadidae > Dromas > Dromas ardeola. The sequence continues at coordinate 323,809 of VYZM01022817.1, forward strand.
ATGCCAATTATACACGATAGGTTTATCAGAGGCAAAAAGTAACTCTTTTCCCTGTTCTGGTTTGGGAAATTAAAAATCACTTCATAGAATTAAACCTTTGGAATTAAGGCAGAAGGTTCTGCTCAATTCCAAATTTTATGAAGTTGCAGGAGAAGATGCTGCATATAGAATTCTTTCTTGTTTATCACAGACTTTTAATGTGTAGGTGGAAAACTGAAGGAATTTTTCAAGTGTAGTATGTAAACAACAAAGGCAATTTTTTACAGCTTGAAGTACATTGCAGAAGGGCTTCTACTTTTTCTACTACCTTCTAATATTGTGAAGAACTACAGTCATTATTCAGTGGTTAAAAGTACTTGATATTTGAATTGTGTTCTGTACTTCAGCTGGTGGACGAAGAAGCAATACCTTGTGACTGACTAGTTAAGGTTTTGCAGACAGCAGATGGGGAGCCTGTGCTGTGTAAGATAAAGAGATTTCTTGCTAGTGTCTCACAACACATGGATGAAATGTCATTCATCATTCATTAAAAGCGATATGAGCAAATGAACTAATATGAGACTTGTTATTTATTGGCAGCCTCACTGATAAAATGCTAATTGCTGTGACAGGCATGAGTGCTGAAAGACATGAGTTATGAGGGAATTTATCGCATTATAGCAGTTGTTCTATACCAAAGCTTTCACCATGCATTCGTCCTCTTGAGATGAGGTGAGGGATTGAGGAAGGAATGTCATATTCCCAGTGTTAAGTCCTCATGATAGAGAACTCCTTCATTAAGAGCTATGCCAGTGTGTGAGCAGGATTAGGTATGATTTGCTGTGACTGAGAGGATTTTTATAATTAATCCTGAGCATCTTCCAAAGATTTATTTGCCCAATAACTTCCTGAGCCAGATGTTTTCTTCAGACTGTCAGCCCTTTTCTTTGGAGTGTATTGGTTACTTTGGAGTGTACTAGTGCCTCAGTGCACTAGTACACAAACAAGGACTCGATATTCTTGCAGCTGAAAAATTGAATTTGTTTCAGACAAATTGAGGTTTTCATTGACAAATTCAGAGGTTTCGCTCGTATGGTCCTCCAGGGGTGTTTACTGACACTTAGAAATGTTACCAGCCTTCTAAAAATTGTGTGTGCATGCCTGGACATAACTTCCAAAGATCCTGTCTTGGTAAGCGTTCTCCCACTTCTGGTTTCCTGATGCCAGGTATGCCTATAGAGCAGCAAAACCTGTTACAGCCTTGGCCTGTGGGGACTTGGAGATAGCACAGGGAGAATGTAGTCTGCAGCTAGAGCAGGTGCTTCTAGGGCTTCCTGATTTATAACAAAAGCTGAGAAATCCTGTATGCCCAGCTCTAATGCTATGGACTGTCAGGAGCTTCCAAGTAATTCACTAAGGTAAACCAAGGTTCTTTACACCTGTTCTGGCTTACTCTGTTTTTTTTGTTGGGGGGAGGGGCGTGGAGGGAGAGACAAGGGATGGAGGAGGCTATTTTTGTGTTTCATTTTTTTTCTCCTGTGAATTGGAATTGGCGTGTTTTGCAGAATTCCTATCCATCTTTGAAAACAACAGAATCACAGGATGGTTGAGGTTGGAGAGGACCTCTGGAAACTATTTGATTCAGTGCCCCTACTCAGAGCAGAGTGATCTGGAACAGAATGCTCAGATCCTAGTCCAGCTGGGCTTTTGGTGTCTCCAAGCATGGAGACTCCACAACTATTCTGGGCAACCTGTTTTCTTTTCCCCACAAAAAAAAGCCTTCTGTTTAAATAGAATTTCTTTTATTTCCATTTGTGTCCATTGCCTTGTCCTTTTGCTGGGCACCCCTACTAAGAGTATGTCTTCATCCTTCACCTCAAGTCAGGCTGATTTGATCCATACTGAGCCTTGAGCTTCTCTTGTATGACAGATGCTTATCATTTTCATAGTTTTTCATTACACTTGCTCCAGTATGTCCATATCTTTCTCTGTACTGGATAACCCATAACTGGACCCAGGGCTGAGCACAGGGGAAGAAAGACCTTCCTCAACCTGCTGGTAAGGTTTTTCATAGTGCAGCCCTCAATGCTGGTGATCATCTTTGCTGGCAAGGGCACATTGCTGGCTGATGATCAACTCAGTGTCCACCAGGACGTTCAGAGCCATTTCTTTATTTGTCCTGATGTGTCAGTTTGTCCTGATGTGTGTAGCTATTTGTTCCAAGGTGCAGGACTTGCCTCTTCCCCTCTTGAACTTCGTAAGGTTTCTGTTGGGCCATTTCTGCAGTCTGTTGAGGTGCCTCTGAGTGGCAGCAGACACACCGGCTGTATCAACCACTCCTCCCAGTTCTGTATTGTATGCAAACTTGCCAAGGGGGCACTCTGTCCCATTGTCCAGGTCATTCATGAAGATTTCAAACAGTATTGGCCCCATTGTCAAGCCCTGGGGTTGATTGCTAGTTACTGGCCTCCAGGTGGACTTTGTACTGCTCATCACAGCTGTGTGAGCCTGACAGCTGAGCCAGTTTTCAGTGCACCTCACTGTTCACTTTCCTAGCCTGGACTGCATCAGTTTGCCTGTGAGGATGTTATGGGAGATGGTGTTAAAAACCTTGTTAAAGCCAAGATTAAACAACACTGCCTGCTCTCTGCTCTTCCACTGAGCTAGTCATCTCATCACAGAAGTCTGTCAGGTTGATTAAGTATTACTTCCCCTTCATAAAGTCATCACAACCCTATTATTAAAAGCTGTCTGCCTCTCCCTTCAGTAAGGCTGAAGTACAGCAGCTAGATATCAAAGCCAAAACTTCAGAATTTTACAGGCAGATTGCTCCTTGTGCTTTCTCACCGAATTATAGCCTCACATTGGGTATATTTGCTTGGGTCTTGAAGCAAGTAGAAGAGAAAAAGTCCTACAGCTATAGTTGTAGGCTACAACTGTGTTGTTTTTTTTTTTGCTATAACAGTACATTGAATGAGCTCTTGCCTTATAAGGCAAGGTACCTGCTCTCTTATTCCTCCCCTCACTGGCCCTGTATTTTACCAGCACAGCTGTTGCTTTGTCAGTATGGTGAACTAAATCATTGAATAGATGTGGCTGGAAAAATAACCCAAGACAGCGCGGGAAGCTCTTGGCTTTGAGATGGGTCACTTCCCACTCCGATTTACCATCCAGCTTCACAAGCAAATAGGCTGGCTTAGTAACAGGAATGCAGGAAGGGAAGAGTGTGCAAGATGGCACTGCTGCTGTTAAAATTCCTGTAGAAACAATATGTGAAACTATACATCTTTTGAAGTGCTGCAGACATAAACAGTTTTTTCTTTCTGCTGTTGTCAAGCATTCCTTAAAAAAACCCACTTGCCTTTCAAATCTGATTGAGAAAGAAGCAATGATTCACAAACTTGTACTTTTGGGGGCTTTAAAAAGATTGTGGAACAGTCCGGAGTGCCATGCCATGGCAGGCTAAGAGGGTGTGTGTCATTGGGGCTGCCACAGTTCTGCCTTCTTCCTTTCATTGTTGTAACTTCTTCTTCTGGGTTTAGGGAGCAGGTAAAAGAGTAGAACCCTGGCAGTCCTGGCGCAGGTTGGCTTGGGCTGCTGTGGAGTTACACCCTGACTTAAGTCAATGGAACAGATTTTAGCCTAACAGGAGTATTATAATATATGTCAACCATTCTGACATATACTGAAGTTGCTTTATAGGGTTAAAAAGATTGCCTGAATGGCAGCATTTGAAGTGCGCGGTTTTTGGGCTTGAGTGATGGGGTGTAGGTGAGTTCCTTGGTCTGAGATGGTTCACTGGACAAGCTTTGGAAAGATCAGTCAACGATGCAACTAAATCTTTGCACATCCTGTGGTTTGTACAGCATCTGTGAATTCCTATTTGACAAGCATGCTTTCATTTTCTTTGGTTGGAGGTCTTAATGTCTTTGTTGCTTCTCTTTCACAAGAGAACAGGGTGGTAGACATGTTTCCATAGTGTTTTGATCAGGATTGAGCGCATATGTTTTCCTTATAGCATAATTTAAAAGCTGGCCGTAAGCTGAGTTGCATAAACCACATAATTCATTGTCCCAAAATGCATTGCCAGTCTGTAAGGTTCATTGTTATACTATTTTTCGTATGTGTTTAATTTGCATAGTTATGTCTTAATAGCACATTGTTTAGTAATAAGAAATTAGAACCTTACTTAGATCATGTGTAACTTGTTAGTTTGAGTTAAAGCTACTCAGGCTTTTTCTACCCAGCCTTCTATTTTGTCTCTAAGATAAACTAATGAACAAACTACCCTCTGTGCACGTGACTTTGAACATACCCTTGCTGTCCACTGGGGCATCTCTGAGAATTTTCTTTCTTTTAGTGGGGGCATGTGTGTGTGTGTTAGAGTATGATTTCAAATGGTCTCTGTAGGGAATTGCAGCTGTTAGTGAGTGTCTTGCTTGATAGAGCACCGGCATTTACTTCTTACAGGTAGGAATGGGTTTTTTCATTTTTTATGTGTTGCTATGTTAGATTTGCCTGCAAGAGTCTCTTAACAGAAGCGCATTTACTTTTTTAGGTAAAGAGAGAAATACAAAGATGATGACCATGTGCTGTTATTTATCCCTGATCTGTTTTATCTTCCTCTCATACAATGAACAGCCAAGAAGAATGCAGCCTGAAAGCTTTTAAAATTTTTCAGAAAGGTTCATTTGAAAGACGCAGTGGCTACCAAATTAGTTCTTTGTGTGTTGATCACAAGAGATGGTGCATGCACTATCTTCACAGGTTGCTGCAGCAATCCATTCACTGCTTCTACTGTCTCTTCCTGTAGAGGAAGAACAATAGTGAGGAGAAACATCAAGACTACATTTTCTCTCCCATAGTGTTCTAGTTTTTTATTCGTCTCACTTTCTTCTACTGGCCTGCAGAGAGCAGTGCATCTTCTGGGAGTCTTGTTAAGTTGCATGAAGTGCTTGACTGGGTCCTGCAGGGAGGACTAACAGGACAACTTTTCTGCCCCATGTCCTTTCCTCTGTGACTTCCCAAGCACAAGAGCTGAAACAGCTCTTGGTCAAACTCCTGATAAAACATGCACTAGGGAATAGGAAAGTAAACCTGTTTAAATAGTATAATTTTGGTTAAATCAAAGATAAAATTGGAGTTTCATAAGTGCAATCAGAGTTAATGCAGGTAACAGCCCAGGCTCACTGACAGTTTGCTGAAGTTAGTGATCTTTTATCATGGCATTCTGAAGTGTAGAAGACAGAAGATGGGGCCCTTGGCTCTCACGCTCTACACAATGTTCTTAACAGAAAGTAAATCTAACAGAATTAGTGGTTCTAGGTCATTTGGCACACTGGGAGTATTTGCAGTAGACGAGGGTTAGCAATTCTTGGATTACAGTGAGATGTAATTACAGTGGGCTTTCTGAACTTGCATAGCTAGTGATGTTGAGTGCAGATCTTTAGCTTACCCCATTACATTTTGCAGTGCTAATTGATATTACTGTAGATTTAAATACATATCATTGACACCATGCTCAATGAAATGCCCTTGATTCTGGAATGAATGTTACCTATTTAGGATGTGGGGGAACAAACAAACTGTATGTGTAATCTTCTTGGTCATTATGCCAATTTTATGTCTATTTTATCTCTTGTGCGAATTGATCCAGTACAAGGTGCTGTAGTTGTATAAGAGAATCGTATTGTGCTAATGTGTTTGTGTGTTTGTGTTAAACTGTGTAAGTATATTCCTGGTCATTTTGGCTAGGTAATATTTTGTATGGCTAAAATTAAATGAAAGACTCGTGCGGGTATTTAAACAGACAGAATAGTTGTAATTCCATAGTGCAAAAATCTTTTCTGCTTTATGCTGGAAAATGAAATGCTGTAATCTAAGCAAAATGCACTGTTTCAAAATGTATAAATAACAAAACCCTAGATTAAAAGCATTAGACCTGTTCCATTATGCAACATGCAGCTCAGTTTTTATATAATTAACAGAATAACTAGCATATGGTAGAACACAATAATTACACTTTTAAACATGCCTGAATAGAAAACCTCATTAATAAAACTGCTTTTCTAAAAATACTAGAATATTTTACTATGCCTCTTGGAAAGTTCATAACAGATGTCAGTGCAGTGATTAATTTGGAAATACAGTGGTGTAGCTAAGGCTCTGTCAAATGTGTTTAGCAGTAATTACAGTGGTTTGAAGGTTTTTTTTTTGTTGGTTTTTATTTTTTTTTTTTTCCCCCCCAAGCTCTGAACATAAAACTGAACTCTCCTTCTTGGCTGCAGTCTCCCTACTTATGATCTTCTTTCTGGTTCAAAGAAGATGCTCCCTGGTTTCAAAAATTGCTATGGCACTCGGGCTCCTGGGAGTCTACAGTTACCGGGCAGCTATTGGAAATGTCATATTTCCATGGCAACATGACAGCAAAGTTATTTCAAAGTAAGTTAATCAACAGATATGTAAATCTATTTCTAGAGAGGTGTTAACGCTTTGGGTATCAGGGGATGAGGTGGGAGGGGACGTTATGTCTAGTCTGGGATCACATTCTTATGAATAAAACTCTATTGTGTAAGGGGCCAGCACTCAGTTTTTGTGGTGTGTGCATAATTTTGAGCCCCATGAAGTGTCTTTTGACTGTGACAGATCAGAAGCCAGTCAGATAAAAATTAATATGAAGAAAATCTAATAGTCATACCCTGTGTTTTTGCTACAAAGAAACTCCAAATGCACCATCTCCTCTTGTTTTGGATGGACTTGCCACATTTAGCAGAGCGCATACCAAGCTCATTTAGTTACTTCCTACTTTTGAAAAATGCTTAGGCAGTAATTGGAGAGTTGCTTTTCCATATCTTTCATTTGCAGGTGAGTGTTCTGTAATGTATGGCCTTTCGAGATGTAACCTAATCCTCTTGAGGTCTAGGCTGTGCCGCACTAGTGTGCTGCACATACTAAGGATTTTTACGTGGATGTTAAGTTTCTTATAGAACCAGTCTGTAACTGTAAGGAAGCAATTAGCTTTTTCACCAATAGCTACTTCTGGAACGTAGGTAAGTGACTTTAGTTTTCTTACGATACTTTTTACTGTTGGATTGTATCTGGCTCTACAGCCTCAAGTTTTTCTAAATATCACAGATCTGCAGAAAACTTTGAGTCAGTTAAGACATTTGATGAGGAGGAAGGGATCATGGAAGAGAAGTTGTAAAACAATTGTCTTCTGGATGTAGTAAACTTTCCCTCGCACTCATTTTGAATTTGATGTGGATACAGATCGTTTCTGTTGGAACTCCTTAATCAGGGGCCAGAGTTTCACAAGATGGACAGAGATGGAAACAACTCTGCAGGAGAAGATCTTAGGACATATAGAAGATCAGATTTGCTAACGAGGCGTGTTTTATAATAAACACTTGTATGTATATGTATATCTAGATATATTTAGATGCATTCCTTGCCATCTCTTCAAATATTGAAGATAATTCTAGTTGTATACTAGTGTTAAGTTAACATTGTGTGCTAGTTCTGCTCGATACGAAAGTAATGGTAATCTTTACTTAGTCAGCAGGATTTTGCTCTGTGTTTGAAACATGCCTGATCTCTGAGTGTGACCTCTAGTTTTGCTTTATGTTTGAGTAGAATCCTTGGAGAAGATTGCTGTCCTTGGAATAAGAAGAAAATACTACAATGTAGGACAGATCATTAAATACAGCAATTGAGCCACAAATAAAATGTGGTTAGAGAATTAAGTGGAGTACTTATATACTAAATACTAAAGGCAAAGCATTTACTGGGAACTTGTTCATTCTGTAGTCAGCATATGGCTTGCAATTATAACATTATAACATAGATACAGGATTTTTGTGTTATTTCACCTTAAATGAATAGTGAGCATGGTGATTTGCTTAAATTACACCAAACCTTTATATATCTCTGATTATATACTGGTTTAAAAGTTACTGTCATGTTTAAAATCTTTATGCCCTTTACTATGTGTAAATCTTTATACCCTTACTCTGTGTAAGCTGGTAGGGTTAGCAAGCACAGATTCTGACCTTTGTGTCAGCCTGTGTTCTGCACCTGGGCTGGGAATTGTGGCGCAGGGCTCTTTCTGGATCTCAGTAAGAAAGGACCAACAACAAATGGGTAACAAAATAGCTGTTTTAATAAGATACAGTAAAAAGAGTAATATTGGTAGTGAGTGTCTTAAAAAAAACAAAGCCAAAACTAAAACAACCAAACAAACCAAAGCAAACCCATGTGTCTACTCTCGCCAGGTGAGAATGTTATCTCCGTTGTAATGCCCACCAGTGCACAACACAGGCCAGCAGAGGGGTTCCAGCATGGTCCCTTGCAGCAGCTACTCAGTCTAACATGTGGTCTTCTCAAGCCTAAAGTACAACGCCTAATAGAGCAAACATTGTTTGCCCAAGATCACTTAACTCCTCAAACAAGTTATCTTCAGCAAGGCTCCCAATACAGCATATCAAAAAAGATGGCAGACACTTGTTAGTAAGTTTCAGATGTTAGCTGATGTGTTGACATAGTGATCCTACATCATCTTTATTAGATAGCTGATGTGATAAATGGTAAAAGCCTATCTAAACTGCCACCAGGAACAAAACCAGGACTTTCTTTGAAATTTGTCTAGAGGTATCTTTAGTGTATTCGTGATACGGGATAGCTTCAGATCCAGGTGCAAGGTAGAAGGTAGTTCTGTGTGATATAAGCAAAAGCTGTAGGCAGCCACTGCGTTTTTCATGCGTAATACTTTCTTCTGTAAGACAGGGAATCTTTGCTCTGAAATGCCCCCTCTCTGTACCCTTTACTGAAGATAAGTGTTTTCTCTGAATGTGACAACTGCTGGAATGTGGATGAGGGAGAAAAGGCAGCCCAAGTGTGTGCCATCTTCTATCGCTTACACTAAGATAACCTCTAAATTAAAAAATGCAAGGAAGTAATTTGACCTTTTGTTTTCCTCAGAGTTCTTTTTAAAAACGATTGTGCAATGGAAAAGACAAGTGTATACTATACTGACACAAACAAAATAATAGTAGTGTATTTGCTAAGAAACTGTTTTTTTTAGTTAGATTGAATTTCCATCAGTCAGTTAATTTCAGTTTTCACTTAACTCATTCCATAGTGACAAATACCCAAAGCTATTTCCTGAACTTTGATTTCTAAGCGTCATAGACATTAAGTCACATGAATATGTTTGAATATTTTATGGTAATAATTACATCAGAATTACCGCAGATACTGAAAAAGAAAATGTCTGAAGTGTGCAGAAATTTTAGGCTGTTATAAGGATCTTCAAATACTATCACTGTCTTTTTGGTTGGCTAAAAAGAAACATATGTTTGTGTCAATAAGTTGTGAAAAATCACTGAACAGCTTAAAGTGAATAGTCATTTTTAAGTCAATTTAATTACTGAAATAAAGTTTTGTATCACTCTAAGGAGTATTTTTGTGGAAATTCATTATGCTATGTAAATGGCATATTTATGTGAATATATTTATGGATCTAGACCTTGAATAGTAGTAACAAGTTTATTTTGGTTAATTGACATATAATTTTATTTTTATACTTTAGGTTAGTTTAGTTTTTAGCACAAGCTGTTTTATTTGCTGAATTTAATTTGGAGGTGTTATAATTTAAGTATGAACCATTTTTAGAGGTTTTGTATTTGAGAAAATTCTCTCATAAAATTGGCCAGTACTAGCCTTGAATTTAACCTGTTTGGCAGAACTTCATGTGTCTTGCACCTCTCTTGAGAGACTTTTTGACCTCTAAAATAGATATTAGTAAGTAGCTCATCTTTCTGTGTGATTTATTTATTAATTATTAATACCTTTTTTTTTTAATTTCCTCTCTAGGGGGATTACTGAAGCTCGTTTTGTTTATGTCTTTGTTCTTGGAATAATCTTCACTGGCACTAAAGATTTATTAAAGTCACAGGTTATTTCTGCAGACTCCAGTGTGAAGAGTACAGGATTATGGGAAGTTTATAGTGGATTGGTTCTACTAGCAGCCCTTCTTTTTAGACCTCACAATTTACCAGTCTTGGTGTTTTGTCTGCTGATTCAGACAATGATGACAAAATATATCTGGAGACCTTTGAAATTCGATGCAGCCCAGATTACTATCATGCACTACTGGTTTGGCCAAGCTTTCTTCTATTTTCAGGTAAGCTGAATACTTTCTCAGCTACAGGGGTGGGAGAAGGAATAGTTTTTGAAAGAAATATTGTCCATTGTGAGTAAAATGCAAACTAAATCTCAGAGTGGAAGAGTTTACTGAGTTCTCAGACGGGTTTCGTTTCTAACTGTATTATTAATGTTTTGTTTTCAGAACCAGGGAAAGATGCATACCTTGATAACTTATCCTGAATACATGTTTCTGAAAGTGTTAAAAATATTGGATACCTATACCAGGGGTGACTTTGATTTGTAAGTGGGCTTCCTAAGTACTGTTCTGGTGATAATAGATTTAAAAATTTCAGCTGAGTTGATTATTACCAATAAAAGGCAGATGGATTTTTGTCCCCGTTTCTGGAGGCTTACAAAACCTTTGGTAGCATCACAATAGGTCCACATACAGTTTAAGACTGAAGGGAAGTTCTGTGATAAGATAATGTCTCTTATGAGAATCAGGACTAATTACCATTCTTATATCAAATAGTATCTTCTTTCCTGAGGAACCTTACTAATTTCAATAACACAGTTCTCCGCATTGCAAAAAGGTTGTAATTCCACAAAACTTTCTTTAGCATTGAAGCTGGAGAGGTTCTTTCCACTTCTAATAACATTGGAAACTTAGTGTAGCAGACTGTCTTAAGAGGGCATTTTTTAAATTGGGAATCGGATTGTTTCTGGTTTAGGAGAAAAGGTTTTCTGATTTGTTGCAGAATTCCAAGGTGAGACTTGCGTTGGCTTTACTTTTGAGGTATGTCTGAAGATGACTGTGCTCAAGCTTAAGGTACTACTGTGTTTCTGATCCTGTTAGTACTGACTGAGGATTGGCTTCACTTTGCTCTGAAAGTACATGCCAGAATAGGGAATTGCTGATGGGGATGAGATCATCATGGTTCATCCCTTTCTACCCAGTTTTCCTGCTCAGAGGACGTAATGTTTCTTGGCTGAATGGGTTTTGCATGTCTTGAATGTTACTGTTCAGGCAGTCAGCTCTGATCATGGCATTTTGAGAGCAGCCCTTGGTAGGGTTGGCAAGAGGCTGAAGGCAGGGCACTCTAGTACTGAGGTACAAAGCAAAAGCAGCTGCCAGAAATTTAATGGTGGGTAGGCTGGCAGGAAAATCCTAGTTAGGGAAAAGGAACTAACAAAGAATGGTTTGAATGTTTTCATAAAGCACCCATTTTCAGTGTTGATGAATTCTTGGTACAGTTGGCTGAGAATTTTACATAACCACCAATTCACAGAAGAGCTGAGGCTAGAAGGTGCCTCTGGAGGTCATTCAGTCCACCCTCCCCCTGTCCATTGTCAGGTCAAACAGATCAGGCTGGTCTGGACTGTGTCCAGTCCAATTTTAAATACCTGCAGGATGAGGACTCTGCAACCTCTCTGGGCAGTCAGTCCAAATGCTTGACCACCCTAGCCAGTAAAACTGCTTTTTTTGATGTTTAAACAGAAAACTTCTTGTATTTCAGTTTGTCTGCATTGCTTTTCATCCTTTCACTAGTCACTACCGAGTGACTGACGAGTCTAGCTACATCTTCTTTACTCCTCCTCATCAGGGGATACGCATTTTTATGATCCCTGCTGAGCCTTCTCCTTTTGAGAGTAAACAGACCCAGCACTTTCAGATCAGTGTTTGTATGACAGATGCTTCATTCCCATCATCATCTTTGTCATGCTTCAGTGGACTTTATCCAGTACATCCATGTCTGTCTTGTGCTGGGGACCCCAGAATTGGACCCAGGAGCCCAGATGTGGTCTCACCACTGCTTAGTAGAGGTAATGGAGCAGCTCACACAACTGGCTAGTGATGCTCTCCCTAATGCAGTTGCAGGTTCTGTTGGTCTTCGCAGAAAGGGCAAATGGCTTGCTGATAGACAACATAGTGTCCACTAAGCCCCTCTCGTCCATCTCTGCCAAGCTGCTTTCAATATGGTTAGCCCCCAGCCTGACCCAGGGCATGGGTTTATATCTCCCCACGTGTCGGATTTGACATTTCCGGTTCCTGAACTTGATGAGTTTCTTGTCAGCCCATTTCCCTAGTCTGGTGAAGTGCCTCTGTATGTCAGCAGACCCATCTGCTTTATTAACCACTCCTCCCAGTCTTGTGTTGTATGCAGGCTTGCTGAGAGGGGGTCTCTGCCCTGTTTCCAGGTCATTAATGAAGATGTTAAAAAGTATAAGCCCCAGTGTCAGGCCCTGGGGTTGATGGCTAGTTGCTGGCCTCCAGGTGGACTTTGTACTGCTGATCACAACCATGTCAGCCCAGCAGAGGAGCCAGTTTTCAGTGCACCTTGCTGTCTGCTTTCCTAGCCTGTACTGCATCAGTTTGCCTGGGAAGATGTTATGGGAGACGGTGTTAAAAGCCTCCTTGTGAGGTGAAAGTGCATTAAATACATGTAACCCATGTATCCTCGGCCAATATGGTATGATGGAATAGAAAATAAGGACTTTCTGAAATAATACATTTGCTGTGGAAGTGTAATTTTACAGGTTAAATTTTGTGTCATCTCTGATCTGAGCGCTGCAAAAAATTGGGAAATAACTTTTCTGGAATAATTTCCACGAACTTTGGAAAATGTGTTTAGCTGCTTCAGAAATAAGTTATCAGAGGCTACCAAGAGCGTGATACCTCTTTCCGTTTGACTATGCCATATTAAAGGATTTTTTTCTATACCAATAAAAATGTATTTATTCAAGACCAGTAAAAGGTAACAGTTAGATCTGATCGCGTGTCGGGGTTTTTTTAGTGGTTTTATACTGGTGTTAGTGGGAAGGTAGAAATATGTTTTAAGATTTTTCTTTTTAATGACTAATTTTTTGCACTTTCAACTACCTTTGCAACTGAGGAAATTTTTGGGTTTTAGAAGACTGGAAGAGGTGATTTCTGTTTTAATTGTGCTGTTGGACAGTGTCCGTTTTCAGGGCATCCACCCAGGCCTCATCACCCTGCTGGCAATTTTGACATTTCTTCTAGATGTGTTTCCTTTGGAAATAATAACTTCCAGCATGATACAGATTTCAGCAAGCTTGAGGATATTTTAAATATTAACTCTGACAAGGTAGTCTCTTGCATGTAGACATGCTGCTGAAACACAGCATCCAAAGCTTAGGAAGGAGAAACTCTTCATTGCTTTGTTGTGAGCCAGATTGCTTGATTGGTCTTTGTGCATCTCCTGTCACTCTACAATCTGATGTAGATTGACATGAATGAAGGATGATGGTTACTTAACAAAACTTATGGTAAAAGCAGAACAAAGCTTTTTTTCCCCCCATGTTGTTCCCCATGCTCATTTATTATTAAGTCTGAGATATGATATAGAGCAGATCCACATAAGGAGCTGCCTTTTTGTGTCCCATCACATCTCTGTAAACTCTCAAGTTCAAAGAGATTCCTCTGAATTTAGCAACAGCTTAGCAAAAATTCTGACAAATCCTTACTCTGTTTAGCACTGGGCCCTTTAAAAAATTTATCCATTTCAGAAGAACTCGCCAACAGTCTTTTGCAAATTTTTTTTGCTGTCTACTTGTGAAACTAAGGTGTATGCCTATTCAGCATGCTTAAGACAGAATAAAATGACAAATGGGTTGTAATAAAACAGGCGGGATTTTAGAAACAACAGTTTTTGTTGTGGCCTATTTCTCCATTTTACTCTATTTATCTCTATATCTCTATTTCTCCTATTGGAAATAAGATTGGATATTGCTCCATTCCTGGAACTGTTCAAGGCCAGGTTGGATGGGGCTTTGAGCAACCTCATCTAGTGGAAGGTGTCCCTGCCCATGGCAGAGGGGTTGGAACTAGATGAGTTTTAAGGTCCCTTCCAAACTCTAACCATTCTATGATTCTCTATTTTTTCTATTTTCACAACATCCTAGAGATGTTTCAAAAATAGAGAAATCAATTCTGCTCAGGGAAAAAGTGCTTTTAAGGGTCAAGACAGATAGAATTTTCTTCCACCCCCCACTCCTTAGAGAACAAGTTTTCCGTTCTCTTTTAAAAATGCTCTAAGTACATTTACAGTAGATGCCCTTTCTAGGATGGAGATTAGGAGTTTGACCAAAATACCACTTTTCAGATGTTAGCTTTGTTCTTTTATTCTCTGATGAAAAAAGGTTCTGCAGGTATGGAAAGGAACAAATTGAATCATACAAGGCTAAGAGGTTTCTGCTTTTTTTTCCCTTCACAATTGAAAGCAGTTATCTGCGTTATCTGATGTGCAAAATATTAGCATAGAAAAGTAGAATGGTCAAGCTAGTTGCTCATAAAATTATAGAGGCTACAAAAGTCCCTCAAAACCTAATTAATGCCCTCTCTTCAATAGCTAAATTTCTCTCAATTCTCTCAACCTATTATCTCAACTTCTGAGAATAGGTTTTCCTGTCTGTGACTGTAGATACAAGGATGGAAGAAACTTCTTCCAGAAATTATGCTCCTTGTATGTCAGTTTGCTCAGTATGTACCGTTCTGCTCTGCATTTCCAGGGAAAATTAAAAACCTGACAACCTACAAAACCCACTTCTTTTTTAATTATTTTTCTCAGATATATTTAAGTTTCTCCTTCCCTTTCCTTTGAGTTCAGAGTCTACAGCACGAATGACTTCTTGCAGGGGAAAACCTGCTCAGTTTGTGGAGCTTAAAATCAGGATTGAAGTGTTTTATAGATTTATTAGTGACACATAATTAACTGTCAGTCATATTAATGGCACTTAACTGTCAGTCACTGAACTATAGATGCAGGATCCATACCAGATATACAACACATGAACACTCATCAATTTCTATGTCATTTTGTATACCTGATTTGAAAAAGATCTAGCCCCCATCCTTGCACCACTCCCCCATCCTCACCCCCGTTCTCCCAAAGACATAGAGGTAACCTCCCCTTCAGGTGTGTTACAGAGACTCTTCTCTTGGCAGTGGAGGTTCCCCTCTTTACTCACACCTCATGTGACAGATGCAGGCACTCAAGCTTTAAGTATTTAAGTACACGTCAACAGTACCATAGACGAGTGACCTCAGGAGATGCCATAGATGATTTTGTGTGCACTTTCCAGCTCTTCCTTACCTGAGTGATGGAAGGTGTAACTCTGGAATTACCCATACTTTTCATGATGTAGCTTTCTGGTTTAGTGTTTCAGATTTTAATTTTTTGAATAAAACATTTAATCTTTTTCCTTTACTTTGTGGGAAAAACGGGAAGGTCTTTGCTTGGTGGCAGCTTTGAAATCCCCGCCTTAATTCTTTGCCTTCCAGTGAAGATACAGCATTCATACTGAGTAAACTGCAGGTGTCCCAGATTTAGCACTACCTGTCTTGGTCATGACCATCAACACTGAGGTCTTACATTTTGACTGACTTAGGAAAGCGTTTTATTTCAGACAGAGTATGTATCGTTTGTTCTCAAATATTGAATAAACATTAAGGAAGTACAGCTGGGCTGTTTCTGCCAGAGAAGTCCATCAAGTTCTCAATTTCAGTATTGACCTCTGTTCAGCCTGCCTCGGTACCAGCTAGTCATCCTTTTACTACCTCTGGAGTGAGCCGTATCTATGCTTGAATGCTAGGGGAGAGATGTGAAGGAAGCACAACTGTATTACTAGGCATGATGTGCACTGCTGGCATATATTTAAATATCTTCCCTGACTTTCTTTCCTCAAGTAACCTTTTTGTGGTTACTAGAGCTACCACTATTAAACTGTCTGGGTTCAGAATTGTGCTAGGTTTTTAATTTCCAGACAGGCATAATGATATAATGTAGCATGCAAAAATTATAGCAGGTTTATGGTTGAAATACAGAAACTGAAAAACGCTGAAATTTGTTGTTGATGTAGATCAGATTGGAACTAAATTTAAACTGTGCTAGCTAAATGAGGCAGGAGAAAAGAAATATAAACTAAATATAAAACCCTTCCATCTGGAAATAGGAGAGACATTTGGAGAACTACTTTTTGCATGTCTTGGTGTGATTATGATAAGGAGACTTCTTGCCCATGTTACTGAGCCTTTATTAAATCTTGGTAGGCAAGAGAGTACATAATGACAAAAGCAGTAACTCTGTCTTGCTAAGTGTGGAATGTAAGTGATGGCCTTTTTGAATTTGATGGTGAGTAAAAATAGCCTTGTTCAGGATAGCATATTTAATGTATGAGGCAGTGTTCTTTTGAAAAAAATATTGTAGGGTCCTTAAAGACTTTATGGAAGTATAGCTGTGAAAATCCTAAGTGTACAGAGTAAGCAAGGTTTATAGGAAGAGATAGTGTTTTTCATTAATCACTTGGTATAGTTGATGAAAGTGGGGGGAAAAAATGAAGTGTCTGAGCGATCTACTTGATCTTAAGTAGAAAAAAACCCAAGTGTGGGTTGAAAACAAATTCCTTGAGCTTATGCTTGGTTTTTCATTCCACGCTTCATCTGTGCTGGGGCCCTGAGTGCATCTCCTGTCTAGGAGTTTAGTTTAAGTAGAGTTCAAGGTAATCTCCTTCACTGAGAGGAGCTGCTGGGAGAAAAGGTAGAAGGAAGGGCCTGGTCCTCCCTTCATTTGGGAGCTGCTTTTAATCTGATCCTTTACTGCCTGTGCTGTGTCATACCTGTGTAAGCAGGTATGTCTGTGCTTTTCTTGTACCTTTTTGATCCTGATCTGGACCTGGACCTGGTTCCTGGACTTCCTGGCCTAATCTTGGACCTGCCTTGTCACTTCAGACTTGCTCTGTGATCCCTGGACTGCGTCTGGTCCTGATCACTGTCTCCGGAACCAGTCCTGACCTGGACATGCCGCTGGGCATTCCCAGTCCTCCTGACAGCTTACCTTCCCTTGCAGAACCAGCTGGCCCTTGCTGCTCTCTGACAATGTGACCCTAAAAGACAAATCTATTAAACAGTTGTAACTTACAGCTAAGTTACAATGTGTAAGGCTACACATTAACTCTTTTTCCAGACTTTTTGCAAGATTGCTATGAATAGTAAGCAGTGGAAAAGGTTGCTCACACAGGTTGTGCAGTCTTCATGCATGGAGGTTTTCAGAACTTGACTGGGTAAAATCCTGTGTTGTTTATGTGGAGCTGGGTAAAACCACTTTGTTTTTTTGTCTTGTTTTAGTAGCTAGGGACGTTGCTTTATTTATTGCTTTGTGTAAATCAATAAGGAGAAGCAAAGCTAAAAATACTTCAGTTTTGTCAAAAAGATATAAAATTAATACATCTAGTCAGAATGCAACTTATTTATCAGGATATTATTGCAAGCTTGAGAATCTCTTGATTAATTTTTCAACAAGCTTGAATGATTGATTGTTTTTTCCTAAGCTTTGAGTTGTCCACATCTCATAAGTCATCAGTCAATTCCCAGAAGTATACTATATCTTTATCATTGCTACTTGCCCTTCAAATGTGTTGAGAATAAAAATAAGTCTATTTGTTATTTCTCTTAACTATAGCAGCTCCTAAAAAATTAATGTTGCTGTAAATATTTCTTAAAATATTTAAGTTACCTTGGATGAAAGCTCATAAATGAACAAAAATTCCATGGATGTATTTATTAGTCTTGTGTTTTTTTTGTTCCCAGCCTGAGAGCAGTACATCTGCAGAAGAGGAGAAAGAAAATACTTCCTGGTATTTTTTATCAATAGACGAGAACAGGATAGGTCTGTAGATTTTCAGAATCATTTATATCTAATTCTTCTTGCCTTTAGCTAGAGAGATGGACTGAGTCATATTTTAAAGTGGTGGCATATAGTTTTCTCTTATTATCATTTCAAAGCATTGTAGGATAATATACGTTGGAGAGTACCTCAGAAGATCCACAGTTCACCCCAGAGCAGTGTCAGCTGTGTGGTCAGACCAGGTTGCTCAGGGTCTTGAAACCTCCAAGGATGGAGGCAGCAGAACCCTTCTGGCAAACTTTTTCCACTGACTTCATTTTTTCACCTAAATTCTTTGCTTCAAATAATTAAAATAAATTCCTCATTCTATGCTTGTTTATAGAATTCAAATTACTAGAAAGGCATATAATGATGTGAAGGGCTCAGTGGAAGTGCGGTAACAGTCTGCTGTGTTAAATCAGTTATTAAACAAGCCAGGTGCATGTCAGTTTTGTCTTGCACCTCTGTACTCAGTTCAGTGAGAGTCATTGAGATACTGCAGGTAGTAGCTCATAGTCAGTGAGTGATGCAGTTTCTGAAGTTTTCAGAAAAATCATGGCAACTTCGAAGAGGGTTTTAGATTGTTTTCATTACGGTCTGTGAAGGGATTCTCCTCTGTTACTGTAGCAAATACGCTGGGTAGTTTCTTTAGCCAGTGATCTTACATTTGTGCTTTGTTGATCTAGATCATGATGGGTTACCATGGAATGCTTTTGTGCAATAGTGCGTTGTCTCCTGTCGCTTTCTGCCCTTACCACTATAAGCTATTGCACTGTTTGAAATACTTGAGTGATACTTCAAAATAAAAGCAGACACTTTGAATTGTGGCGTATTAGAAGTTACAAGCTACGAAAATTCAGTTCGAGTACATGATTTAGTCTTGGAGAAAGATATCTAACATGAAGAAAAAAATGCTTCTTACTGCTCAGCAGAACTCTTCCAATAGTAGCTGTGGAGCCATCCACGAGGCTCAGCAGATTCGTGGTGAGAGTGGGGTGTTTGGACACTTACATCTATTGTGGTTGGAGTTTTAAGTGTGTGGATCCAAGTGTATGCATCCTTGCTCTCCTTGTTCTACAGCTATATTACTTTAGAATCATAGAATGGTTTAGGTTGGAAGGTATCTTAAAGATCACCTAGTTCCAACCGCCTGCCATGTGCAGGGACACTTCCCACTCTGACTTTAAACAAAGTCAAAGATAAGTGGAGTCATCCCTGTGTGAAGGGAACCACAGGGAGTTGAGGAGAAGATTGAACGCGCTATTCCTACCTCCTGGTTCCTTCCTCTGCCCTCACTACCTTCCAAAGGAGAGTACATCTTTTTGTCCCGTTGTGCAGGACCAGTGGTATGCACTCCCAGGTACTGCATTTATTCTTGCTCCTTCTCACACACAATGGGATGGGAAGTTGCCCCACGGTGCCAAGGATCAACCATGTGTATGTGCAGGTGGGGCAAGCAGTGTGAAGACACCTTTCAGTTCTTCATGAGCCTGATGTCGCAGCTTTTCTACTCTGCACGCATCATACAGAGGAGAGAGAAAATAAGCAGATGTGGTGGGGAAAAGACATGTTAATGTGGACAGGGACTGGGGGAAAAGAGAGCAGGTTCTCTCCCTACCCGACCTTGTCAAACTTTTGCTTGCTGAGGAGCAGCACCCTGCCCTGCTCTCAAAGTGCTGCACCTGAGCTTTCTGCTGTTTCCATGTCCTCAGTCTATACTCCTTAAACCTGAGGAGAAGTCTTGTTTTACAGCTTTCTTTTCCAGTCTCATCTTACAGGTTCTAGGGCACAGATATCCTTTTTCTTTAACTGCTCATCATTAGTTATTCTTTGCTCTACTCCTGTCATTCCCGAAGATTACGCTAAATGCATAACAGTAACATATTACACTGGTGCAGCGTAACGATAACTTACTACAGTAGTGCATGGTGAAGGTCAAAATGAGAAAGACTGACAGTCATAAGTCAAGATTTTTCTGCTATATGATGTCTTGGTAAAATTCATACCTTACTGCCCTCTTAACAGCTTCCGGCGTCCCTTACATTCTGGGGATATCTTCAGGGTAGAATTCACAGGGACAGTGACCACTGATAATGAGCTCTGAATCATTCTGTCAACGCAGATGGCTTGTTTCCCCTTAGATTTTAGACCTGTTTCAGGAATAGGTTTTTTGCTGTCCCTGGTGTCTTGTTACTTATGTATGTGAAATCGGTACCTATTTTTCGTGCTTTCCTGTGTGCTCTGGATTTTGTGGGCAACCCAGGCGTCTATTTGATGATAGCTGGGGTAACTTGCAGTTCAAGAAGACTGCAGTCACTAAGGTCAGAGGAGATCAGGTTGGAGGGAAAGGGGGAGCCGTGGCTCCTCATGTGGGCTGCTGGGACTGGGTCTGAGGCTATTGGTGGTGACAGTCCTTACATTTGGGTTGTTCTGACATTCTGTAGGGGGGGGGAAAGGAGAGTTTGATGGGTGTTAGAATACCAGTGCTGTAGAAACCAATCAGCTTCTCCAGGTAGAGTAAGCATGTCTGAGAGCTTTCACAGTAGTCTGAGGAAACCTGTCTGTGACCTGCTAAGCTAAGAAAATTCTGCCTTAATCAAAGGGTGTTTGTTACTTTAGGTATTTGAGTAAAGTTAAATACTTGGGCATTTTCAGTGGAAAATGCTTCCTTCAATTTTATATTATTCCTTGTTATTTAGTGGTCTTAGTCACTGAAAAAGAAAACTAGGTAAAACATACAAGCCTTGTACAGCTCTTGATACTTTCATTGCTCTATGTTCCTTGTGTTTTTCTCTTTATATGTTTTAAATACCTGTCTTAATCTGGTTACATGCAGCAACTTGTGTTGTGGAGCAGGCAGGTGGGCAGTGTAGTGTTCCACTACAGGTCTAAATTAGAGCCCTGTTGTCTTTAAGGGCAAGAAATATTTATTTCCTAGTGTAATTTTTGGCACCAGGCCTAACATCTTGGGTTTGAACCATGTGTGATGAAAAATGCATTATTTTTTTTTTCATTACTGTGACTGAAATCTGCAAGTTGTAGCTGCTTGCTTTAAGATCTTTTTTTGATGTAATCTATTAAACAACATGTTAATTTGCAGACAAAATAACACAAGCAAAAGATGATGCTGTTTATGCCTTCATTAGTCTGTAAATCCTAAAGAGAAGCTCTTGTTTGGTAAGCTGCTTTATTGAAATTCAGATGTAAAGAATATGGCTGTACTGTAAAGTGGCTTAAAGAGTAAGTCTTTAAACGGTGCAACAATTAATATTATTCTAATGTATTCTAAACGTTTCTTTGGAGATATTTAAATCTTTCCTTTTTTATTCCTATTTTCAGGGAAATTCAAATGGTATTGCTACTGTGGATATTTCAGCAGGTTTTGTGGGACTAGAAAGTTATGTGGAGATACCAGCTATCTTCCTTACAGCATTTGCAACATATGCAGGACCTTTGCTTTGGGCTATTCATCTGCTGTGCTACTTGAGTTCTGAAGTTAGCAGGTAATCATGTTTTGAACTAAAGTAATGCTCCTCTATGTACTGCAGATATAAATACCATCCATATAGTGTGTACCTTTTCAAACAGTTTTGTTCCAATCATTTTTTTCCTTGGAAGTTAGGTTTCTATTAAGAAAATGTATGTTCTTTTTTTAGTATGAGTTTGTATCACCTCACTCTTCCAGTTTCATTTTCTCTGCAGAAATTTTGCACTGGGAATATACGTGTATGTTTTACTAATTTTATTTCTTAATGAGTTCTCAGTTTGCTGTGCTAAATTACTTAAAATTTTATTACGTTTTGTTGTAAAAGCACGTGTGGCCTAAAAACATTCTTCTTGGAATGTATTAAGTAGGAAACCTGAGAGGGACTTTTTAAAGTAATAGAGTAGAATTCAAAGTTAACTAACAAAGCTGTTCTTTGAATGTCTGTCCTTGTTTGGCATAGTGACATACAACATTTATTTATAAAACAGATTTATGTTATTGTATGTTACTGGTTATTGCAGTCATTTGTAGCTAAAATATTTGTACTTTTGAGTATCTTGTGTAGCGGATGGGCTAATGTAAAATGAATTAGTGCTTTTAGAATTTTAAGAAGACATAGTTGGAAAATGCTCATGTAACTTAGAGTGTGCATGTAAAACCCAACTGGACTCTGTAGTATTGCATTTCACTCATCATCCAGGGCATTCAAACTGAGAGATGCAGTATGTTAAAATGGATATAGGAGTTGTAAATTCTGCATCATATAACATCAGTGCACAAATGCAAAAACTTGATGTATTTTCAGGGAAATAACATGTGACAGTGACTGAATTCCTACCATCCCAGAGTCTTTTCTCTATTGTCTGTGGAATTTAAATGTACATTTTATTTATTTATTTATTTTAATTGGAGAACAAAATGATGCAGCAGGCTTTGCAGTTGGGACAATGTTTAGTTTATCACAGCTCTTTGCCTGATGCATTGTCATCTTCTGTAAAGCTCTGACTTCCCTTTATCTACATAGTATCATCTTGTCTCATCTTGTCAGTGCTTTTTGTTTTCTGTCTTCTCTCTTCTCCTTTCACTTGTTTGTTTTGGACTATACCTACACTGTGAACTTGTGTTGGCACGTGTGTGTCCATCGAAGGCATAAGGGGATGGGATCCCCAGCTGACCAAGCTGCAGACTAGTGGAGGTTTTTGAACCAGGAAGGACCTGTTCTAACAGGCTAAATGCCTGCACAGTCCACTGCTATATTTTAACAGGCACCTTTAAAGGTAGAGTTACTATTCACCTTATTCATTGATTTGCCTGTCTGACATATTGCTCTCTAAAGATGTCTAGCTCTCTCTACTTTATTGCAGTAGAATTATGCAGCCAGTGCTGGGCTGTTGCATTGCCCTAGTAATGCACTCCTTAGTGGACACTGAGGTTCACTGTAGAACATTACCTCTTATTCTGAGGCCAGCTACCTTGAAGTCATCTTTGGTCTTATATAGATTGATACTGTCTAAGTACTGGTCTTTATGTATAATGTCTCTGAAAACCAGCCTTTTCTCTGTTCATTCTGATATTTTTTTGCTTCAGAAGGCGTAGGTGTGGTATAAACTAATAATTGATGTCTGGATTTGTATAACTACAGAAAATCCTTTCTTGAATTTTCTTGGCTACCTGGTGTCTTGACACCAAACTCAGTTTTAACTCTGTTTCTAATGCTTCTCAGTTTAGCTTTAGTTACTGCTTTGTTCCATCAATACATCTTCCCAGTATCCAAGCTTTTCAAGTTTTCTGCATTCTTTCAACTCTATTTAAAAAGAGTTACCATGTATAAATAAAAAGCCCTGCCTCTTGTCTTCTAGTAAATATGTGACCCATGATCCTAAGTATTACTTACATTCTATTAATCTACTGGTTTTTCCAATTTCTTTATACCTCTGCCATGCTTTGTCTAAAATAACGCTAAACAGTTTCACTGGCCACATCCATGTTCCTATGTTGGTGGGTTTTTTTTAGCAGTCTCGCTTTCCATTCTTCATTATTACACTGTAGGTGCTTTGGAAATGGAGTTTTTTGCTTGTCCTTTGAAGACTCTGAGCGCAGTGGAATAAACCACCTCAGTGCCATTATCTGGGGAGGGACAGGGAAAGAATAAGAGCTCCCGTAATGTTTTTAAAGAGCTGAAGTCTTAATGTTGTTTAAACCCTAGAGACTGCAGACTGTGATGAACACTAACATACAATGAAGAGAAAATGATATCATATAGCATGTTTTTTGAAAGCTCTTCTAACAAAATAATAAAAAACTTTATGTAACAAAATCTTTGAGGATCTGTACTTGTTTAGTATTGTTTCAAATAATGTGCCTCTGTAGTAGTGTTCGTTGCTGTTCTGATGTTTTCTTGGTTGAATTTTTGCAGATTAAAAGCTCAGCTAAGTAGTCTTGCCAGGTACAGTGCTGGTTTAAACTGCTCTCAAGTGGGTAGCTGTGACCTGTAATAACCCACATCGCTTATGTAAGTAGATTCCATCAAGCAGCTTGTGTCTGTAGCCATTTTGAGGTTCATTTGGGTCAACTGGTAAGGTCATTTCCTCTATGAAACAGCGCATAACTCTGGACCGAAATCTCTATACTGCAGGGACTTGCTTAAATTGGTATGTTATGGTGCTCAGAACTTGGTCTGCACGCTTTTTATTTTACTGTTGTGTTTTCATGTTGCTGGCCAAATGGTTGTCTCATTACTTTGTCGTTATTCCTTGGAGCCAAAGCTGAAACCGCAGAAGGCGGAGGTTCAGCTGCTTCATGTTTTTTCTTAAATGTATGGGAGACTGAGCTTTCTGAAGAACTGCTGGATGGATTAGAATGTTTTTTTATAAAGGCTTCTTATTAACTGTTTTATAAGCAATATGCCTTGGTCAGTGCAATTCAAATCCTTTCCTTTTTTAATGTGGTGCTGAGCGCAAGATGATCCTTTCCCCACCTCTTCCAGATAAGAAGGTCTAAAAGAATCCAGCTGCCCTGTTTTTTTGGAGTATGCTGAGTGAGTCCTGTTAGGTTGCCACAGGATGTTGTCAGGACTCCTGACTCATCCTAGAACAGAATGAATGGGCCCAGGACTGCTCAGCAGTGCCATTCTTAGCAAAGTCTCTAGCATCCTCCAGCCCATTTTAGAGCTATTGCATTTGAGGAAGTTGACCTGGCCAGGGAAGCCTGACTTCAGTGCTATCTATCTTTGTTTATTCTAGCAGAGCCCATATAATTTATAGCTGCATCAATGGGGTTGGCTTACCAGAGCTTCTTGCCGGAGTTCTTAGAAGCTGAGCTCCACTGGTACATCACTTCCTGGGGGCAAGTAAACATGCATATCCTTCGCTTTCTCTGCACTTTGCATTTATGAAGTCACAGAATACTTGACCCTCCTGTCCAAAGGAGGGTCAACCAGAGCAAGCTGATCAGGGCCATGTCTAATTGGTTTCTGAGTATCTTCAAGGATGGACACTCCAAGGTCTCCTTGGGCAACCCGTTCCAGTGTATGACAACCCTCGCAGTAAAACAGTTGTTTTCTGATGTTTCAGGGGAATTTGTTATGTTTTGGTTTGTGTCCATTGCCTTTCACCCTTTCGCTGGGCACCACTGAGAACAGTCTGGGTACATCTTCTTTAGTTTTGCCCATCAAATATTTATGAACATTGGAGAGATCTCTGCTGAGCCTTCTCTACTGAAGGCTAAACAACCTCAGCTTTCTCAGCCTCTCATTTTATGTCAGATGCTCCAATCCTTCATCATCTTTGTGACCTTTCAGTGGACTTGCTCCAGTACACCCATGTCTGTCTTAGACTGGGGAGCCCAGAACAGGATCCAGAACTCCAGATGCGATCTCACTACTGCTAAGCAGAGAGGAAAGATCACCTTCCTCAACCTTCTGGCTCTACTTTTCCCACTAAAGCCCTGGGTTGGCTCAAGGGAACATTGTGTGCTCATGTTCAACTTGTCCACCAGGAACCTATGTCCTTCTCTGCCAAGCTGTTTTCCAGATGGTCAGCCCCAAGCCTGTCCTGGTGCATGGGTTTATTCTTCCTCAGGTGCAGGATTTGGCATCTCCCTTTGTTAAACTTCTTGAGTTTCTTGTCAGCTCATTTCTCTAGCCTGTCGAGGTGCCTCTGAGTGGCAGCAGACCCATCTATTGTACCAGCCACTCCTCCCAGTTCTGTATTGTATGCAAACTTGCCAAGGGGGCCCTCTGTCCCATTGTCCAGGTCATTAATGAAGATGTCAAACAGTATTGGCCCCATTGTCAAGCCCTGGGGTTGATTGTTAGTTGCTGGCCTCTGGGTGGAGGACTGTTGATCGCAACCGTGTGAGTCTATAATTTGAGTGGTTTTCAGTCCACCTCACTGTCCGCTTTCCTATCCTGGACTGCATCAGTTTGCCTGTGAGGATGTTATGAGAGATGGTGTTAAAAGCCTCCTTGTGAGGTGAAAGGGCATTAGATAGATACATGTAGCCTATGTATCTGTCCAATATGGTATGATGGAATAGAAAATAAGGACTTTCTGAAATAATACATTTGCTGTGGAAATGTAGTTGGAAGTCCTTAAACAATTTGCTTCCATCTGATCAAACACGTGGAAACATAAAATATTCTCCTCATATGGAAAGGTAAATATGTTTCTAAAATAATTAAGTGGCATGTGATAGACAGTAACATGGATATTTCTGCCACTTTTAGTTCTTCAGGCTCTCCTAAGAAACTTGGCAGCTTAAATGTGATGGGATTTTCATAGACAGAAATAGTAAGAAGAACTCTTTGCACAGTTTCCATGGAGACTGAAGCCAATAACTCTTGAAACTATTTTTGAGACAGGGAGTACTGATTAAACTGATACCTAAACTTAACCAAGTATGCTGTGTGTGACTTGCATAAATACCAGAGAGCACCTGATTCATGTAAAGGGTAGTTTTTACAGTGACCGCTATATTGCTCTGATCTGAAGTAGAACTTCGCATTTTGGGATCCTTATGAGCGGAAAAAGGCCCATGTTGTTGGGTAATCTGACCTGTATTATATGATGTCACTGTTCAGTACACTCTCAGATGGATTCAGTTTTCAAGCTCCTACCCAAACAAAATTGTCATGTGGGTGACGTTCACAGTGTTGTGTGATCACCACTCTTTAGTTAGGCATCATGATAGTTTTCAGATTACTTGCACATTGGAATCCATGTTTTAATTGGTTTAATGAGTAAGGTATGAGGGTGAACTGGTGGATGATTCCTAGCTTTAGAAAGTGGCACGCTTATTGGCTTTTCTTCCTTAGTGATCAAAAGTTGTAACAGTGCTTTCATATTAGCAAGTTATACCTTACAGAAGGGTGTTAATAGTTGCAGAACTTTTAATGTAATGCCTTGACTTTGTTAGCGTAGACTGCCAGCACAGCAAAGTTTTGTTGTGAATTCTTTTATAATGCTGATATAAACAGAATTAGGAAGGCATGCTTGCTAAAGGAATTTCAGCAGTTAAAATCAACTTTTGCCATTTTCAACATAATGTGTTTGATTCATTGAGTCCCCCACTCACAATCCATGTTAATATATTAATCCTTTTTCTTTCTGACATAAGCTGAACATGTAGTGAGTGTTTCAGTATACTTTTTTTTTTTTGAGTCCCTGGTAGGAAGTGCAGCCCTCCTTAAAGATAAAGGAACAATCCAAATATTTATCCCTGAACCCGTCAGCATTTTACATAAGTAGTTTTTAATTCTTCTGGTTTCACTCCATTCTCTCGTCCTTATTTTAATTGAAGTTGAAAAAATGCTTGCCACTAAGAATATACTGCTGCTATGTTCTGTATAATGGCAGTACCTGTTATCTGTTGTGGCTGCCAGCAATCCCATTCTCTAAATAAAAAAATAAATAAAATTTATAGAAGAAAGTATCTACTTGTTCATTGATATGTATGGAAATCTGGGAGGGATTTGATAAAATTGGAATGGGGTTCTATTGCCACAAGCCAAAAGAGTATTTTAGTCGCTTAGGTATCTCCTGACATGCTGTCGTTGCAGTGATGCTTGGAAATTTCTCTCATCATCAGTGCTCTGTGATGGATACCTCTTCATTCATTTCTTTGTGATGCTGGTGAGACACTGGCTTTTCCTATTAAGTTTCCTTCAGGCAGCCACAGCTCTTAGTATTGTAAAGTGTTTTCTTAGTAGTGATCCAGAAAAGTAGGGTGGCCTGCAGTTGCCTCTATGTTATAAACAAAAGACAAGTTGCTTCAAAGCCATTTTCAAACTAAATGCCCTCCTCTTGCTCCGTGGACCAGCTATGCAGCTGTCTTTTAGGAGCTGAAGCACTTTCTATGTAAATGTTAAGGAAAGTTGTGTGCACAGAACTTATAAATACACGGATTTGGGATGAGTTAGGTTATTTTTCCTTTGTCTAGATAGAACTAAGCATCTGAACAGATTTGAAATTTAAAAAATTATGATTTAATTTTTGGTAGAGTTGGCGTATCCAACATGAGGTTTGTTTTCTAGTAATGGCTGATGACCCTAATTGAGAACTTGTGCTCCACTGTGCTAGCTCCTGCCCAAATGCACTGTAGAGTTGGCCACACAGCCTTTAAATGCTTTATTGATGCTGTGTACTGCCGTTACTTTGAGATTGTTCTCATCAACAGAACTGCTGGCTTAGGTAGAGGCCACTTTAAGTAAGCATGTTGGATATGCTTTTTAAGTGGTCTGTCACGTTTTCTTTGTGGGTAATCTTGACTTGAAAGGAAAGGGTTCTGAAATTGTTTTTTATTCCTGCCCAAGCTCTAATTTGAGGTTTTATGGTTACATTGTCTTCCTACTCTTGCTCTTCTGGTGTTCATCTGACTTATAGAAGTATGCTCAGAAGCATATAGCTGAGTTGACTGTACAGCCTCTCAGTTCTTAGTGTATCCGTAGAGTTACAAGCTGCTTCTTGCTCTACCTATAGTGGAGGTATGCAGTATCACTTTACTGTACAAAAGGGTGCAGTATTTGACCTTTATTCTTGGTTGGAACCTCTGCATTGTGAGACAGTATTTTTCTGCAATCCTGTATGTCTAGATTTACAAATGCTGCTTACACAAAAGAATTCATTAAATTTAATACACACTTAAGTTTATTGAATCTTAAGAGTCTCAACATTAATGACATGAGGCATGAGTAACCTAGGGGACATCAATTTCAGGCAGAAATGTTGGGATCCGTTAATGGTAAACAACCGGAATTTCTTCAAAGAATAATGACAATCTAGCCAGGATCTAGACTTAGCAGGACTCCAGAAAGACTTGAAAAGCCTCTAAAAATCAGGAAAAAAATAATGAAAGGAAGGTTGTTTAAGTTTTGTGTCTGTAAATAAACTTCTGGTAGTCCTTCCTATTATTAGTGAACCACGGCTGTTGGAGCGTAACAGAGGAAAGCTAACTTGCATTAGAGTTGCAGGATAGCAAGTGATCATGCGGCACGTTATTTTCAAAAATCGTGGGCACTGGGATGCAATTAAAGGAATTTTAGTAAATTGTGAGGAAAGGGATTAGATTTGTCTGTACTGGCATCTAAGAAGTTTTCTTTGATTAGTCCACACAGCTGTTAGTAGAGGAAGGGCCCTGAAGCTTGGTGCTGCTATAAAATGAAGTTACACTTTCCTGTGTGCCTCCCTTCTGTCTCTGACTCACAGTCCCTCGTTCTCTTTTGCTTTCTGTCCCTCTCTCTCACTCACTTGGTATCTCTCTCTTTACCTTGCTTGGTATCCTCCCCATCCCTCTCTCTTGCTATCCCCTCAGCACCCCCTGCTCCCCAGGCTTCCATTCTCTCTTGGACGCTTTATACCTCTTTGATGTGCTTTGCCTCTCACTTGTGCATGCTTTGCCTGTCTCCCTCTCACACTTGCCTTCTCTCTTGCGCATTTTGTCACGTCACAAAAACTCGCAACTGGCCCGTGCCAACTGAGGAGAGATGCAAAGACGCAAACTATAGACTTGGAAGAGTAAATATTTATTCATGTGCATAAGGTGTCCCAGCCAAACTGGGGCACCCCGAATGTGGTTTTATACAGGGTTCTTGTACCTTTGCTCATGCTTCTCTCTTGCTATCCCCGCCCCCTGCCCTGTCTGTCTCTGTCTTGCTTTACACCTGTCGTCCCTTCTCTCCTCTCCCCACCAAGCTATTCCTTTCTCTCTTGCTTTCCCGCCCTCTCGCAGATGCATCTCCTCCTCGTGCTCCTTCCCTGTCTCATGCCTGGGCATTTATCATCTCTCATGCGTGGATGTTCCCTGTCTCTTTTGTGTTCAGGTTTTTCCACCTCTCGCGCTTGTGCTTCTCACCTCTTGTGCACATGCTTCCCCTCCTCACACACACTTACTCTCTCTCATGGGCTTCCCCACTCTCGCGCTCTCCTCCCCGATGCAATTCTGTCCTTCTCGGGCTTCTGCCCCTTTGCAAGCATGCTTCTCCACGTGCTTTCCTCCTTGTGCGCTTTCTTCCTTACACTTCCACCCTCATTATACCCCCTCATGCTTTTCCTCTCGCTCGCGCACACTTTCTCCCTCTCCCTGTCATGCTTTCTCACGATAAGGCACGCATTCTCCATGCTTTGTGTGCAATTTCTCCCCACCTCGCATAAACTTCCACCTTCTCTTACACTTTTCTCCCCCACTCATACACGCTTCCACCTTCTCTCACATGTGCGTCTCTCTCTTGCCCGCTTCCCCCTTCTTTGTGCTGTTCCCCTGGTTGGCACACTCCCATCTCATTTGTGTATTCCTTCCCTCCTTTGTGTGTTCCTCTCTTGCACGCTTCTCCCTTGCTCTTGCAGGCTCCCCCCCGGCCTGATTCCCCCTCTCACGCAGGCATTCTCCTCCTTGCGCATGCACTTTCTCCCTCCTGCATGCACACTTCTCCTCATGCATGCTCTCCCACTCTTACTTGAATGTGCTTTGTCTCTCCCTTGCTTTCTTTCTCTCTTGTGCACTTTGGCTCTCTGTCTTGCGCCTCCTTGTGCCTCTTGCTTTTCGTTTTTCTGTCTTCCTTTCCCTTCTGTAGATTTTCTCCTTTCTTGTGTGCTTTCTCATGTCTCACAGTTTTTTCCATCTCTCACACACACACTCAAATTCTTACAAATTCAAATTCTTGCGCTTTCACTCTGTCGCGTGTTCAGCCTCTTACCTGGGTCCCTCTTCTCTCTCACAGCTTCCCTCTCATGTGCCTTTTCTTTGTCTCACACTTCCTTTCTTCATTTTCTGTTTGCCTCTTTGTCTCTTGCTTTCCCTCTCCTTTGTATGCTTTCCTGTCTCTGACAGACTTTTCCTTTCTTGGGTGCGCTCTCCCTCTCTTCAGCTTGCAGCCTCTCACTTATGCTTTCTCCTTCTCACTTGCTCTCTGTCCCTTCTGTCTGTATAGTATTTCCTCTCAATCTGTAGAGCTCCCCCCATCTATACCCTGCTTTCATATTGTCTCGGACCTGCTTTCCCCCCTTCTTAGATTTGCATTTCCCCTTTCGTGGATGCACTGTGCCTGTGTCTTTTAAGCTTTCTTGAGTCCGTTCCCACACACACTAGCTTTCCCTCCTCTCTCTGTCCCCCATTCTCTCCCTTTCTTTCTCTTCCTTCTCTGTGTTGTCTCTTTCCCCCTTTTCCCCCTCTCTCACATTCTGTCTCACTCTAAGGCTTCCTCTCTTTCTTTCTCTCTGCAGCCATATTTTCCTCTCTCTGACACCCTTTTCCTGTGTGCTTTTTGCCTTTCTCTCTGATGTACTTTGCCTGTCCCTCATGTGTATCCTTATCAATGATCTGGGGGAGGGGATCGCATCCTGCTTGACTAACCTGATCTCCGTCTCTGACAAGGTAGCCTGCTTAGTGGGCAAGGGAAAGGCTGTGGATTTTGTCTACCTAGACTTTAGAAAGCCTTTAACACCGTTTCCCACAGCATACTTGTGGAGAAACTGGCTGCTCATGCCTTGGACAGGCACATACTTCGCAGGATAAAAAAATGGCTGGATGGCTAGGCCCAAGGATTTGTGGTGAATGGAATTAAATCCAGTTGGCAGCTGGTCACAAGCAGTGTTCCCCAGAGCTCAGTATTGGGGCCAGTTCTGATTAATATCTTTATCAATGATCTGGACAAGGGGATCGAGTGCACTCCCAGGAATTTTGCAGATGACACCAAGTTGGACAGCAGTGTTGATCTGCTTGAGGGTAGGAAGACTCTACGGAGGGATCTGGACAGGGTGGATCGATGGGCTGAGGCCAATTGTATGAGGTACAACAAGGCCAAGTGCCAAGACCTGTTCTTGGGTCACAACAACCCCATGGAACACTACAGGCTTGTGGAAGGGTGGCTGGAAAGCTGCCTGGCAGAAAAGGACCTGAGGGTATTTGTTGACAGCCGGCTGGATATGAGCCAGCAGTGTGCCCAGGTGGCCAAGAAGGCCAACAGCATCCTGTCTTGTATGAGAAATAGTGTGGCTAGCAGGACTTACAGAAGTGATCATCCCCATGTACTCAGCACTGGTGAGGCCACGCCTTGAATACTGTGTTCGATTTTGGGTCCCTCACTACAAAAAAGACATTGAGGTGCTGGATCATGTCCAAAGAAGAGCAACGAAGGTGGTGAAGGGTCTCTAGAGCACAAGCGCTGTGAGGAGCGGCTAAGGGAACTGGGGTTTTTTAGTCTGGAGAAAAGGAGGCTGAGGGAAGACCTTACCACTTTCTACAACTACCTGAGAGGAGGTTGTAGCAAGGTGGATGTTGGTCTCTGCTCCCAATTAACAAGCGATAAGACAAGAGGAAATGGCCTCAAGTTGCACCAGGGGAAGTTTATATTGGATATTGGGAAAAATTTCTTCACCCAAAGGGTTGTTAAGCATTGGAACAGGCTACCCAGGGAAATGGTTGAGTCACCATCCTGGAAGTATTTAAAAGACGTGTTGATGTGGTGTTTAGGGACATGGTTTAGTGGTGGACTTGGTAATGTTACATTAATGGTTGGACTCGATCTTAAGGGTCTTTTCCAACCTAAATGATTCTATGTGCTCTACCTCTTGCATGTATTTTCACTCACTTATGCTTTCCCTGCTCTCCAATGCTTTCTTTTTCCTGCATGTTTTGCCTCTCCTGCATTTCACTGTCTTATGTGCTGTGCTTCTCTCGTGCTTTTTTTTCTTCTACCTCTCTGCTTCCCTGTCTCATTCTTTCACTTTGCCCCTTGCGTTCGCTTTGCCTCATGTGCACTTCCCTCTGCTCACGTGCTTTCCCTTCTTGCACACACTTCCTCCCTCACATGCATTTCTCTCCCTTGTGTATGTTGTCTTTCTTGTGTGCATATTGCCTCTCTCCAGCACACTTTGCCTTTCATGTGTGCTTTACCTTTCATGTTCTTTGCCTTTCCCTCATTTGTGCTTTGCCTCTCTCTTGCGCGTGCACTTTGCCTTTCTTTCTTGCATGCATGTGTGCTCTCTCTCTCACTTCTCAGTCTCTCGTGCTCATGCTTTACCTCTCGCCCATGCAAGCTTTGCCTCTTGTGAGCATGCTTTGCCACTCTCCCTCTCTCATATACACCATGCTGCTTTGTCTTATGTCCTTTGCTGGCTGCGTGTCAATTTAGGTACTTTGCTCTCATTCTCCTTTGCTTTCCTGTCTAACAACCTTTCCTGCCCTCTTACGCATTTCAATCTGTTTTTCTCTTATTTGCATTTTGTCTCACTCAAGCTTTCAGTCTCCCACTGTTGCCCTCTGTCTCCCTTGCTATCCTGCTCTCTGTCTTGCCATACATCTCTCTCTCTTGCTCGCTATCCATCCCTTTCAACAACCCCCTCCAACCACTCCTCTCTCTCTTGAACTTTCCATCTCACTCTCCATCTCGTTCTTCCTGCCTCCCCTCTCCCCCATCTGTCTCCGTCTCCAGCTCTCTCTGTCCCCTCTCCTGTGCTTCCTTAGTCTCTTTTGCTCTGTCTCCCATCTTTCCCTCTCTCTCAGATGTGCATTTCCTCTCTGTTATGTCCCTGCTCCCTAGCAGTCCTTCTCTTCCAGATATGTTTTGCCTCTCTCCCTCACACACTTTGCTTCTCACGTGTTTTTCTCTTGTGCTTGCCTTTTTAATTTTTCTCTTGCTTTGTCTCTCTCATTTTCTCCATCCCTCTTCTGCTTTTCCATCCATCTCTGACACAATCTTGCACATACTTTCCCTCTCACTCATGCTTTCAATCCCTTGCTTGTGCTTTCCCTCCATTGTTTGCTATTTCTCTTTTACTCCCTATCGTTCTTCCTTGCTCTTGGTATCTCTCTCTACCTCCCCATCTGTCTCATGGGCTTTCCCTTTTGTCTCAAATGCGTTCTCTTTCTCCCTCACAAATTACGCCCCAGTCTTACTCTGACGTTCCTTCTGTTTGTTTTGCTTCTGCCTCTTAGTCTGACTGTCTTGGGCTTTCTCAGTACTCCCTCTCTCTGCCCTTCCATTTGTCTCACCCCCTGAGGCATGCTTTCCTTCTTTGCTATGTGCTTTCTCGCTGTCTCAGTTCCCTCTGTCCCCGCAGGTATGTCCTTATGTCTCTCTCTGTTATGTCCCCCACTCTGTCCCTCTCTCTTGTCCATGTTCTCCGCCTTTCACAGAAACTTTGTCTCTCAGGCGTGCTTTCCCTCTCATTCTGATTGTCTTTTTCTTTCACAGTCCATTCCCATCTCTCACAATCTTAAACACACCTTTCCTCTCTCTGACATACTTTGCCTCTCACACATGCTTTGCCAATATCTCTCTCTCTATCTCTCTCTGTTTCCGTATCTCCCATGTTTTTCTGAGCATTTGTGCTCTTGCATGTTTCTCTTGTATTTTCTATTTCTTCTCTCTTCCCCCCTCCCCCTTCCACCCCTGTCTCCCTATTGCTTTCTATTGCTCTCACTTTCCCAATGTATTTCTCTCTCTCTCCTCCTCCCTTCCAAATTATCCTTCTTTCTCAGATGTGCTTTCCTTCTCTCAGACATTTTCCCTTTTTAACACGTTCTTGCTTTTGCAATTTTCCTCTTTTGCTTGCACTTTCCCACTTGTGCTTTCTTTTACTTGTGCTTTTCTTCCCTCTCTCTTGTGCTATTCCTTGCTATCTGTTGCTGTTGCTTTCTCACGTTTCCCTTTTTTCTTGCTTTCCCCCTCCCTCTGTCCCATGCCCTTCCCACCCACCTTGTTTTGCCTGCTTTTCTGTCTTCACCTGCCTTCCCCCCATCCTCTTTCCCCTCTCTCATGGACTCTTTTTGCCTGCCTCCCGCATGCTATTCCATCTCTGACAGTTTTCGTCTTTCTTGCCTGCACTTTCCCTCTCATGCTTGTGGTTTCTTGCTTGTGCTGTCACTCTGTTGTTCACTGTTTCACTCTTGATTGCTCCCTCCCTCTCTTGCTTTCCCTCTCCTGAGCTTTCCATTTGTCTCAGACATGTTTTCCCTCACTTTTGGATGTGCTTTGCCTTTCTCTTGGATATGCTTTCCCACTCTCTGTTAAGCTTTTCCTGTTGCATGTGCTTCTCCTCTCCCTCTTGCTTTCCTTGTCTCCCTTGCGCGCTGACACTCAGTAGCACACCCTCTAACGTGTTTCTTCTCTCCCATGGTCTCTTGCTTTCTCCTTGTCTTGCATGCTTTCTTTTCTCACTTTCACACACACTTTTCCACTCGCTCACTTTTCCGTGTGCTTTTCCTCCCTCTTTCTTGTGCTGTCCCTCTCCGTCTCATGCTGCACCTCTCTGACACGCTTTTGCTTTGTATTGCTTTACCTCACACCTGATTTGTGTCTCTTAAGAGTTTTTTCTCCTCTATCTCCCATGCACTTTCCTTCTGTCTCCCCCCTGCCCCTTGCTTGTCTTCTCTCTTGGACATACTCTCCCCCTCCTCATTTTTCCTGTCTTTTGCACCTCCCTCTCTTGTTCTGCCTCACTTTCGCTCTCCCTCTGTTGCTTTGCCACTCTGTCTTTTGTTTTCCTCATCCCTTGTCTATTTTTCCATCTCTGAAACATTTCCTTTTTTGCACGCGTTTTCCATCATTTATGCTTTCAGTCTCTCTCTTGTGCTTTCTCCTCTCTGTTGCTCATGATCCCTCTCTCTATTGCACAGCATACTCCCCACTATCCCTGTGTCTCTGTTGCATTTTCACTCTTACTCATGCTCTGACTCTCTCATGTGTTTCTTTTGTCTCCTGTGTGCTTTACCTCTTGTGTGTTTCTTTTTTTCTCTTGTTCCCTCTCTTTTGCTTTCTTCTTCTCT
This sequence comes from Dromas ardeola, assembly GCA_013398915.1. Taxonomy (NCBI): domain Eukaryota; kingdom Metazoa; phylum Chordata; class Aves; order Charadriiformes; family Dromadidae; genus Dromas; species Dromas ardeola. Next base: position 359,362 of record VYZM01022817.1, read on the forward strand.
GTCTTGCTTTCCCATTCTCTTTCCTCATCTTGCATGCTTTCTTCCTGTTGCACAATTTTCATCTCTCCTGCATGCAGTTTTTCCTTTTGCTCATGCTTCCTGTCCCATGTGATTTTTTTTTTTCCCTCCCTTTCATGGTCTAGCCCTTGCTATCTTTCTTTTGCCTCCTGCTTCACTCTCTTACTCTCACTCCCTCTCTCCCCCACACCTTTTTCTCTCCCTCTAGATTTACTTTTCTTCTGTTCTCCCTCTCTATCCCTTTTGTTTTCACCTCTCCTTGTCACTACCCCTCTCATTTGCTCTCTCTTTCTCTGACACACTTTTCCACTGTATAATTTTTCCTCTGTCTTGCATACATTGTCACCTGCTTTCTTCTCTCTTGGCTTTCCCTCTCTCAAGTGCCCTTTCACTGTCATAGGCACTTTGCATCTCTCTGTAGTTTCAGTCTTGTATGTTTCTTCTTTCTCTTGCACTTGTGTCATGGTTTGGGCAACTTGCTTCTCCCTTTCTTCCTCCCTCTCTTGCATGCTTTCTCTCTGTCACACAGTCCCTTTCTCTTCTGCCTGCACTTTCCCTCACTCATGCATCAACTCTTGTACATTTGCTCCCTGTTTTGTGCTATCTCTCTCTCACTATCCTTTTTTCTTAATTTCGTTCTTTCTCTCACTTTCCCTCTCAATCTCCTCTTTCCTTCCCTCCCTTCGCACTCACTCTGTCCCCTTCTTCCACCCTCCATCTCCCCCCTCTAGTGTCTCTGTTCGCCCTCATTTTTGCTCTCTCAAACACTTTCCTCTTTCACTTTCCCACTCTCACATGCTTTCCCTTTTGTCTTAACGCTTTTTGCCTCTCACGCTGTTTCTCTCAGGTCATTTATGCCTCTCACATGCTTTGCCTCTCATGTGCTTTTACTTTCTCTTGCACTTACCTCTCATCACTCGCACTTTCTAGTGCTCTCTCTCATGCTTCCCCCTCCCTTGGGTGTTTTTCCATCTCTGACACATTTTTCTACTGTCTTGCTCATGCTTGCAGTCTGTTGCTCATGCTTTCCCTACTTTTGTCGCGTGCTACCTCTTTCTATTGCTTACTATCCCTACTTCTCTCTCAGTATCCCTCTCTCTCTCTCTTGCTATCCCTTCCCCTTTGTCTCTCTTGCTTTCCCATTGCCTCAGGCATGTTTTTTCTGTCTGTGCTTGCCTCTCCTCCCTCCCCTCAGTTTTCTCTCTCAAGCTTTCCCCCTGTCTTAGTCACCTGATCTGACATGCTTCATCTCTTGCATGTGCTTTGCTTTGCCTCTCTCACATGCTGTTGCACTCTATGGTGTGCTTCCCCTCTCTCTGATGTGATTTCCTGCTTGCTTCTGCCTCCCTGATGTGATTTCCCGTTTGGTAGTGCTTTCAGTGTCTTAGTTGTGCTTTTCTTCTCCTTCTCATACTAACCCTCAGTATCTCTTGCCACCCTCTCTCTGTTCCCCTCTCTCTTTCTAGGTCTTTCCATCTCTCTCCCATTCACTCCTTCTTCCCACTGTTCTCTCCCTTCCCTGTCCCCCTTACGGTCCCACTCTCTTGCACACTTCACGGCTCTGTCAATTCCATTTGCATGTCCTGCTTTGCATCTTTGTCGCGTGTTATTCCTCTTTCTCAGACATGTTTTACCTTCCTCTTCCTAGTGCTTTCCCTCTTACATTCCCTTTGCCTCTATCTCTTGTTTGCCATCTCTCTCATGTGCATTCTCTGTCTTGCATGTGTGTTCTTTCTCAGGTGCTTCTCTCTCTCCATGTCTGTTGCTTTCAACTTCTTTATCTCACACTCCCTCTCTCTCATGTGATTTCTGCCACTCTCACACAATCCTCTCTTCTGATTACACTTTCCCCCTTCCTTGCATGTTCACTTGTGTGTTTCTTCCCTCCACCTCCTGCTATCCCTGTCTTGCTTTGTCTTTCTGTTGCTTTGCCTCTTTCCCTCTTCTCCACCTCTCCTACTTTTTTCTCTCACACTTTTCCTCTGTCGCTCCCAGACATGTTTCATTCATATTGCTTTCTTTCTCTCCCTCATGCACTTTGCTCCTCCTGTGTCTTACACGGTTTGCCTCTTTGACTTGCTTTGCCTCTGTCGCGTGGCTTGCCCCTCTCTCTCTGTCACCTACTTTGCCTTGGTCTCTCTCACACGTAAGTTTACCCTCTCATGTGCTTTCTCTTGTTCTTGCATACTTTCCCTCCAGGTTCTTCCCCTCCCTCTCACAGGCTATCCACATCCTTTTCCTCTTTTTTTGTCATGCCCTGTGCCTCTGCCTGGTGCACCGTGTGGCTGGCTGTCTCAACAGCCTCCCTCTTGCATTCTCTCTCTCATGTGCTTTCCTTCTCACATGAATATTGCCCTCTCTCTCATGCTTTCCTTATCTCTCGTGAGTGCGTTTTCCTTGATTGCTGTTTTCGTTCTCTTGCACTGCCCTCTCTCAACTCATGTGTCTTATTACCCCTCCTTTCTGTGTCTTTCTCCCTCTCTTGCATGCTTTCTCTCACACAATTTCCCTTCTTGTTTGCACTTTCCATCGGACTCATGCTTTCTGTCTTTTACTAGTGTCATTCCTCCCTCTCTCCCCTGCTGCCTCTGTTGCCGTTCCTCTCTTGCTTCCTCTCTTTTTCTCTTGCTTTCCCTCTTTCATCTTGTTCTGTCTTTCCTGTTGTCCTCAGTTTCCCCTTCCCTCTCTCTTCCTTCAACTCCCACCCCCCATCTCTGTCACTTTACCTCTCTTTCACAGCCTTTCTCACTGTCACACACTTTAACTCTCTCAGCTCCTGTGCCTCTCTCCCTCATGTGCTTCTCCTGCGTGTCACACGGTTTGTCTCTCTAATGCTTCCCCCCTCACTCTTTCTCACATACTTTCCCTGTCTTCACCTAATGCACTTTCCGTCTGTCACACACATCTTTCCTCTCGCTGTCATGTGGCTTGCCTCTCTGTCATGTGCTTTTTGTCTCAGACATGCAGTTTGCTCTCTATCACACATGCTTTGCTTCCCTTGCATGCTTTTTCTTTCCCTTGTGCGTTACTGTTTCCCTTTTTCTCTGATGTAGCCCTTCCTCTATTGCTCACCTCCTCTCACGTGATTTCCCACCTTTCTCATGCTTTTCCTCTTTCTTGCATGCTCTTTTCCTCTCAGTCATGCTTTCAGTCTCTTGCTAATGCTTTCTCTCTGTAGCTTGCTACTTCCCTCTCTCTTGCTCTCTGTCCCTCTTCCACTTGCTGTCCCTTGCACTTTCTTTAGCTTTCGCTCTCTCACAGAATCACAGAATGGTAGGGTTGGAAGGGTCCTTCGGAGATCATCTAGTCCAACCCCCCTGCCAGAGCAGGGTCACTTTAGAGCAGGTTGCACAGGAACACGTCCAGGTGGGTTTTGAATGTCTCCAGAGATGGAGACTCCACCACCTCTCTGGGCAGCCTGTTCCAGTGCTCTGCCACCCTCAAAGTCTCGCTGTATGTATCCTCTCTGTCATATGCCAATATTGGATGCTCATGCCCTCTCTTTTGAGTTTGCATTCCCTCTCTCCTGGGCATGCTTTGCCCCCGTCTCTTGCTTTCCATAGATTCCTTGTGTGTCTTCACTTTCTTGTGTGTGTTGGCTTTCTCTTCTACATCCCCCTCTCTTTGTGTCACTTTGCTCTTCTGCGGTCCTCCTCTCTTGCATGCTCTCCCAGGCACATGGTTTTCCTCTCTCATGCTTGCACTTTCACTCCCACTGTGAGTTTTCCCATGTTCTTTTCCTGTATCTCCTATGCTGTCCCTTTCGATTTCTCGTTATGCCACTTCATGCTTTCCCTTCCTCGTTTTCCCTCTCTCTTTTCCTATTCCCCTCCCTCTTTCTCTTCCCCCTCCCCCCCCTTATTCCCATCTTTCCCAGTCTCTACCCTCCTTTCCCCCTCTCTCCCTCTTGCGTCCCCTCTTCTGTCCCTCTCCCTTGCCTTCCCTCTCCCTTTCTTTCTCTCTCTGACACACATTTTCTCTGTTGGTTTCCCTTTCTCACACACATCCCCCCTCAATCACATGCTTTTCCTCTCTGCTGTCCCTTTTTCCCCTCACATATTCTGTCCCTCTGTTACAGCCTTGCCTCTCTTGCATACGCGTTCTCTAGCATTTCCTTTTCTTGCTCTCTGTCTTTCTTACTCCCTCAAGCTTACCTTCTCTCTCCACTCTCAAGCCTTCCTCCCCGCCCCCGCAAATTGCCTCGAAGGTGCTTTTCTTCGTTTCTCTAATGAGCTTTCTCACCCCACCCCCTCGGTCCTTCCCCCTCTCTCTCTTCCAGCCTCTGCCTGAGCCTTCTACCCCACTCTGCCTTCCAGCTTCTGCATGCTTGTCACTTCTCTCACGCACTTTCCCTCTCTCGCATCTTTCTCATGCTTTTCCCCCTCTCATTCTCTCTCTTTTGACTTCCTCCCCTTCTTGCATGCTTTTCCATCCCTCACACCCGTTTCATCTCTAGCTTGCGCTTTCCCTCCTGCACATGCTTTCAGTCTCTTGCTGACAACCCCTCTCTGCCAGCGTCCCTCCTCTCACATTCCCTCCCCCTCCCCCCGGTAGTGTTCTCTGTTCCCAACAATTTCTCCCTTGCTATTCCACCCTCATACCCTCTTTC
>VYZM01022817.1:364924-377697 GCA_013398915.1 Dromas ardeola
CACTCACTGCCCTTCCCCCGCACACTGTCCTTCCATCTCTCTACCTGTTCCTCTGTCTCTCTTGCTGTCCATCTTTCTCCCTCTGTTTTATGGTCCCCATCTTTCTCAGTGTTGCCCCCTCCCTGTCCCTTTATGTCTCTCCCTGCCCTTGCTGTTCTTTCCTCTCGTGCGATGTCCCTTCTTCCTCTGTGTTCTTTCCTCTCTCCTTCCCCCTCTGTCACTTTCCATCCCTCCTTGCTCTTCCTGTCTACCCCCCTCACTCCTTCTCTCACACTGTCCTGACTGGTCTCTCCCCACACCGCTGCCCCTCACTCTCTCCCCACCTCCCCCCCCGCCCTGTCCCTTCCCCTCTTTCCCTTTTACTGCCCCTGCTGCTCTCCTTCTGCCTCACTGTTCCTTTCATTCTCCCTGTCTTGCTCTCTGCCATCTCTCTATCTTGTTGTCCCTACATCTCTTTATCTATCTCTCTCTCTCTCACTGTCCCTATATTTCTTTCATGCTCACTGTCCCTTCCCCTTTCTCATAATTTCCACACATTTCCACTTTTTATTTTCCTTTCTCGGACACTTTGCCTCTCTCACAAGCGCTCTCCCTGTCTTGCACATACTTTGTATCTCTTGCATGCTCATTGCCTCTACTGCATGGTCTTCTCTCTTGCACACTTTTTGCCTCCCTTGAATAAGCTTTCCCTCTCTGCCTTACAAGTTTTTTGACTCATATTCACCCTGTTATATCCTTTCTGTATCTGTTTCTCCAGTTCGTGCTTTCCTTCTCTTGCACATGCTGTTACGTGCAACCTGGCATGCTTGAGCTCTCTTGCACACTTGCCCTCTCTCACGCTTTCACTCGCTCACTTCTGCAGCCTCTCTGTCATATTTGGCCTGTTTTATGTGCTTTCACTGTCATATGCTGTCCCTCTCATTTGTGTATCCCATCTCATGCACTTTCCCTTTCTTTTGCCTGCTCTCCAGTGCTTTCGCTCTCTTGGGCACACTTTCCCTTCCTCATGCAGCCCTTTTCCTCCCTCCCTCATGCTGTCTTGCATACATTCCATCTCACTGGGCACTTTCCTGTTCTGTTACATGCTTTCCCTCTTTCATGTGTGCATTCCATCTCTAATGAACATCTCTTCTTTTTTCCATACATTCCCTCTCTCATATCTTTCATCTTTCATTGAGTGCATTTCCCCTTTCTTGCCCTTTGTGTTGCACCTTTCCCCGCTCTTGTGCATGCTCCCTCTCTTTCTCACTTGCTTCTATGCACACTTACCCGCCCTTAGTTGCTTTCCCTTTCTGTCTCTGCCATGCTTTCCCTCTCTCATGCTTTTCATCTTTCTCTCATGCACTTTTTCTAACTCTCAGTTTCCTGCTCTATCATGCATGTTCCCTCTCTCTTTCATACACTCATATACTCTTTTCATTTTCTCATTATTTGCTCAAGCTTTCCTTGTCTCTACTGGGAATGTGTCTCACTTTCATGCTCTTTTAAGCTCTCTCATTTAACTTATATCCCCCTCTTGTGCCTATTTTCCCTCTGAAATACTTACCTTTGTGGTTGAACTTGTCTCTCACATGCTGTTTCACTCCCTCTTGCATTCTTTCTCTTCCTCCCTGTTGTGTAAGATTTCCTTCCCTCTCTTACATGCTTTACCTCTGTCCCATGCATCTGTTCCTCTCTCTCTTGGGCACTCTTCACACTTCTCAATTCTTTCTTGATTTCTCTTTCCCTCTCTCTTACGCATTACTTCTGTCATGCACTGTTCCTTTATTGTGTGTGCTTTCCCTTCCTCCCTGGTACAGTTCCTTTGTCTCTTTCACCATCCCTCTCTTGTGGATGTGCTTTTGCTGTCTTTCTCCCTTGCATTCTTTTTCTTAGGCCAATTTACTCTTTCTCTGTCACGTACTTTATCACAAGTGCTTTCTCTTTGTCTCATCGTGCTTTCCCTTTCTTCCTTGCTTGTTTTTGTGCTCTCTCTGCACTTTCCCCCTGTGCTTCAGATATCTTACATGTGCTTTTCTCTTCTTCTTGTGCTTTGTCTATCTTGCACTTTTCTTTTGCTAACACTCTCACTTTTCCTTCCTATCTTACTCACTTCCTCTGTCTCAGGCTTTCCGTGTATCTCATGTTTACCTCTTGTAGATGCGCTCTGTCTTGCATACTTTCTCCCTCTCTCATGTATGCTCTGTCTTTAACTCTCTCTCATGGTTCCGCTTTCCTTATAGATTCTGTATAGTTTCTCTGTCTTGCGTGCTCTTTCCCTTAATCTTGGGCATTTGCTCTCTCCTGCACATGTACACTGTCCCTTTCTCTTGCATTCACTTTTCCTTTTTCTCCTTCTTGTGCTCTCTTGCTGTTGTGCCCCTTTCCTCTTTCTGTCATGCTCTTTACCTTTTTCTTGCATGTGAGAGGCTTTCCTGTCTCTTGTGCACTTTCTTGCATGCTGTTTCTTGCTGTCCTGGGCTTTTTCTGTCTCTCTTGTGCAATTTCCCTTCTTGTGCACTCCTTCCCTCCCTGTCTGTCACTGTCTCATGCTTTTTCTTGCATTCTTTCTCCTTCTTACATGCTGTCCCCCCGGTGCACGTTTCTCCTTTCTTGTGCATGCCATTTACATATCTGTTGTGTGCTTTCCTTCTTACTTGCTTGTACTTTCTCTCTCTTGGATGTTTCAGTCTCTCTCATCCTTTTCCTCTCTGTTGTGTGTAGGCTTTCCCTCTCTCATGCACTTTCCCTCTGTTGTGAGTTAACTCCAGTCCACAGTTAAGCACCACAGAGCCATTTGCTTGCTCCCCTCCCAGTGGGGTGGGGGAGAGGATCAGAAGGACAAACGTGAGAAAACTTGTGGATTAAGATAGAGATGGGTTAAAAAGTGAAGCAAAGCTGTGTGTGCAAGCAAAGCAAAATAAGTAATTTATTCACTTCTTCCCATTGACAGACAGATGTTTAGCCACTTTCCTGGAAAGCAGGGCCTCAGCATGCATAACGGTTACTTGGGAAGGCACGCTGTAACCACAAATATCCCCCCATATTCCTTTTTTCCCCCAGCTGTTACTGCTGAGCATAACTTACGGGATATCCTGTTGGTCAGTTGGGGTCAGCTGTACTGGCTGTGTCCGTTCCCAACTTCTTGCGCACCCCCAGCCTACATACTGGGGAGCCAGCATGAGAAACTGAGAAGGCCTTGAGGATATGCAAGCAATGTTCAGCAATAACTAAGACGTTGATGTGTTATCAACACTGTTTTCATCACAAATCCAAAATGCAGCACCATATGAGCTGCTATGAAGAACGCTGATGCCATCCCAGCCAGACCCAGTACACACTTTCACTCATGCTTTAGCTCTCAGTAATTCTGATATGCGCCTTCCCTCTTTGCATGCTTTTTGAGTCCATCTTACACTTTCCCTCTTACTTTCTTGCTTGTTCTCTCATGCTCTCTCACTTTTCTGTCTTTGTCTTTTTCTTGAGGTTTGGGCTTCTCTTCCTTGCATGCAGTTTTTCTCTCTTGTTTTCCTTCTCGTGCACTCTTCTCCTCTCTCTTGCAGCACTCTTTCCCACTCACTGTCTCTTGCTTCTTAATGCTGTTCGACACCCTCTTGCAGACATGCTTTCCCTCTTTCTCTCTCACTTTTTCTCTACCTCTCTTTTGTTCTTTACATCTGTTTCATGCTTTCCCTCTCTGTCTTGCACATTCTCCCTTTCTCTCTAGCATGCGTTCCTCTCTGTCTAGGAGATGGCCTTTTTCTGTCATATGTATGCCTTCCCTCTCTCCCTTTGTCACTCATGCTTTCTCTCTCACACGCTCTCTTCTGCTCTTTTGTGCACTTCTGTCTCCATCTTGCATGTGCTTTTGTTTTCTTGGGCTTTCCATCTCTCACATGCTTTACATCTTCCTTGCACTTGCCTTTTGTTGTGAGTATGCAGCAACCAGTTTCCCCTGGCTCTCATGCACGCTTTTCCTCTTTCTTGCACACACATGTGCACTCCCTCTCTCTCATACGTGCTTTCTCTCTTACTTGTGGTTTCTCTCCTGCATGCATGCCCCGCCATGTGCTTCTGCTCTTTCATGTCCTTTTCCTCTCTTGTGCACTTTTCTCAGTCTTTCTTGCTGTATGCTTCTGCAGGCTTTCTTGCTCTCACACTTTTCTATTACTGTGTGCTTTTCCTCTCCCATTTGTGATTTTCCTGTTGTGTATTTCCTTTCTCTGCTGCAGTTTCACTCTGTTTTACTCTCACCATCTCATTCCTTCTCTCTTGCTCTTTCCCCCATCTTCATTTCTCAAACTTTCCCGCTTTCTCTTGCATGCTTTTCCACTCTTGTGCTTGTACCTTTCCCTCTGCTGTGCTTTTTGTCTTGCATACTTTCCTAAGACCATGCGCCTTTTTTCATATGTATGTCTTTAGCTTTCCTTCTCACACAAGCTTTCTGTCATGTGCACTTTTCACCCTGTCACTCTTTTCTTGTTGCTGTCTTGCTCTTCCATCTTTTTTTGGAATCTTGAGCTTTACCTCTTGTGTGCTTTGCCTTCCCTTCCCACTCATGATATCTCTTCCTTGCTCCCACTGTCCCTCTCTCATGGTTTCACTCTGTATTTCATGCTTTCCTTATTTCACCCATTCATGTTTTGCCTTGCTTGGTCTTTCTTGTGTGTTCTTTTCCTCTTTTGCGTGCTTTCCCTTTTTTGGGGGCATTTTCCATCTCTCTTCCCATCACACACTCCTCCCCTCTCTTGCATGCTTCTTTCTTCTCACTGTCTTGTGCTTTTCTCTGCCTCTTATACTTTTCCTTTCTCACTGATGTGGTTTCTATCTCTCTCCCTCTACCCCACCTCATACACCCCTCCCCAATGCTTTCTCTGTCTTGCACGCTTTTCTTTTCCGTCTTGCCTGTGTTCTATCTCATGCACCCCTCTCTCTCTGGTGTTCTCTCTTGCTGCTTCCCCCCCCATATTGTGGTTTCCCTCTGTCTCTGTAACAGACTTTCGTTCTTTCTGCCATACTTCCCTGCATGTGTGTTCCTGTCTTCTCAGGCATGTCTCCTCTCTCTTGCATGTTCCGTCCCACTTTCTCTTTTCCCTCGTGTGCACTTTTGCTTTCTTTCTCTGTCACGTGCTTTCTCTCTCTCTGTTGTGGCCTTTACCCCTGTTTTGTGTTTTCCTTCTCCCATGTGCAGATGTGCTTCTCCCCTCTGTCTTGCTTTTCCCCTTTTTTGCCCTATCTTGAGCATTCTTTCCTTCTCTCATGAACACACAATTGCTCTCTGTTGCTCCGTCTCACACACTTTCCGTCTCTGTTATGCCTTCCCCCTCTTGCGTGCTTCCCCTTATACACATGCTCTTCTCTCCTTGTGTGTGCTTTTGCTCTCACTCTCATGGGCTTTCCGTCTCTTTGTGTGTCCCTTCTCTCTCTTCCGTGCACCTCCCTGTACTTGTGTGCATCGTTTTCCATGCACACTCACGCACACTTTCTCACTCATATGTGCTTTTTATTATTCTTGCAATTTCTCTCTTGCTCACTCTTTCCCACTCATTCTTTCACTTTTTTCATCTTGCTCTCCTACTTCCTTTCTTTTGCTTTTTCCTCCTTCTTTGATCTCTTGAACTTTTCATCTTTCTCATGTGCATATTCTATCATGCACTCTTCCCCCCTTGTTCAAATCTCTCTCGCTTGCATGTGCTTTTTTCCTTCCTCACATGCTTTCCTTTTCTTGTACTTTCCTTCTCATACAGTTTCTTGCATGTGCTTTTCCCCTCTCCTGCATGTTCTTGCCCCATCTCTTACGTAGTCTTTCCTTTTTTTTCACATGAATGCTTACCCTCTCTGTCACATGCTGTCCCTCTCCTGCACATGCACTTTCCCTTGCTCTTTTCTTCTCTTTTCCTTGATCCCTTGAGCTTTCTTTCTCTGCTTTTCCCACTTTCTTTATTTTACTCAGTCTTTATTCCTTATGTGTGCTTTCTCTGTTAAGCACGCTCTCTGCCTTGCAGATGCTTACCCTCTCTTTTGTGCTTTCCTTCTTCTTGCTGCTTTCCCTCTTTCTCTCATGCTTACTCTTTCACTCTTATTTATTCTTGCCTAATAACCTCCTGCAACGTGTTTTTCCTCTCTCTCTCTCTTCTTTCTCTTGCTCTCTCTTTTTCCTCTCACTTCCCCTCATCTTCTCTCATGTTCCACCCCTCTTGCTGGCTCTCTGTTCTTGCCTCTCACTCATTCCCTTTTGTTCTTGCTCTTGCCCTTTTGCTTACTTTTCCATCCTTCTTTGCCTCTTTTGCTTGCTTTCCTCTCTTTCATTTGTTTTCCCTCTTTCCCTATTGTTTACTGTCTTTGCCTCTTGCTTTTCTTTGCTTTCTCTCGCTTTCCGTCCTCCTGTCTTTCCCTCTCTCAATCCTTCCATCTCACTCCCTTTCCCTCCTGTTTTCTTTATCTCTTTACTTCTGCCTTTGTGCCCTGCTCTTTACCACTCACTTAGCTCTCTCCTTGATTGTGTTCTCTTTCCCTTTTTGCTGCTCTCTTTCATTCTGCTTGTGTGCCTCTTGCTCTCTTCTATACCCACTTACTTGCTCTCTTTCACTCTTCCCTTCTTTCTTACCTGTCACTCTGTTATGCTATCTTGTCTCCTCTCCCTCTCTGCCTCTCCTTTCCTCTTGCTTGATCTTTCGCTTTTACATGTTGTTTTTCATTTTTTTTCCTGTCTCAGCTCGCTTCTTGCCCAGTGTCCTTCCCTCACTCTCTCTGTTTCACCGTCCCTCCTGATTGCTCTGACTTGCACGGTTTCTCCTGTCTGCTTCTCCTGTTCTCTCTTGCTGCCTTTGTTTACCTCTCACTCTCCCTTGTGCTAACTTTCTTCTGTCTCTGTCCCTCTTGCTGTCTCACTTTCTCACTCACCATCTTTCCCACTGATTTTCTTTCACATTCATTTTCACCTTCCCACTTTCTGGCCTCTTTCTCTTATTATCTCTTTCCCTCTCAATTGCTGTCTTTCCTTCACTCTTGCACTCTTTCCTTTTATCTCTTTCCTGTTCTGTCTCTCTTTTCCTCCCTGTCCTGATCACTTTTCCCCTCTTCTATTCTTGCTCACTCTTTGTCCCTCTTTTCCTATTCCTGTCTTTCAATCTTGATTGCTCCTTTTGATACTTACTTTCTTTCCCTCTTGCTCTTTCCTTCTGCCTCTTTCTTTCTCAGTTGTTTTCTTTCCCTCTGTCTCTGTGCCCTGCTCACCTCTTTCTGTCTTGCTCCTTTCCTTTCATTCTCCTACCCGCTTCACAGAATGGTTGAGGTTGGAAGGGACCTCTGGAGGTCATGTTGTACAACCCTCCTGCTCTAGCAGGACTACCTAGAGCCTCTTGCTGAGGACCGTGTTCAGATGGCTTTGAATATCTCCAAGGATGGAGACTCCACAAACTCTCTGGGCAACCTGTGCTAGTGCTCAGTCATTCTTCAGTAAAAAAGTGTTTCCTGATGTTGAGACGGAACCACCTGTATTTGTTTATGCCCATTGCCTCTTGTCCTGTCACTGGGCATCACAAGCCTGTCTCCATCCTCTTTGCAGCCTCCTTTCAGTTACTGGTAAGATTGTCCCTGAGCCTCCTCTTTTGTAGCCTAAACAATCACAGCTCTCTCAACCTTTTCTCATAGGAGAGATGTTCCAGTCCCTTTGTCATCTTAATGGCCCTTCACTGGACTCTATCCAGTAGCACCGTATCTCTCTTGTAGTGGAGAACCCAAACTGGACACGCTACTCCAGGTGTGGCCTCACCAGTGCTGGATAGAGGGCAAGGAGAGGGGCTGCCTTGGAAGGCAGTCCTGAAAGGCAAATGAGTCCAGGAAGACTAGACACTCTTCAAGAAGAAAATCTCAAAGGTGCAGGAGCAGGCTGTCCCCATGTGCCGAAAGATGAGCTGGTGGGGAAAAAGACCGGCTGGCTGAACAGAGAGCTTTGGCTGGGACTCAGGAAAAAAAATGAGAGTTTATGACATTTGGAAGGAGGGGCAGGCAACTCAGGAGGACTACAAGGATGTCGTGAGATTATGCAGGGAGAAAATTAGAAGTGCCAAAGCCCAATTAGAACTCAGTCTGACTACTGCCATAAAAGACAATAAAAAATGTTTCTATAAACACATTAGTAATAAAAGGAGGGCTAAGGAGAATCTCCATCCTTTATCGAATGCGGGGGAAAACATAGTGACAAAGGATGACAAAAAGGCTGATGTATGTAATGCCTTCTTTGCCTCATTCTTTAATAGTAGGACCAGTTGTTCTCTGGGTACCCAGCCCCCTGAGTTGGAAGACAGGGATGGTGAGCTGAATGAAGCCCCCATAATCCAAGGGGTAATGGTTAGCAACCTGCTACACCACTTAAACACATACAAGTCTATGGGGCTGGATGGGATCCATCCAAGAGTACTGAGGGAGCTGGTGGATGTGCTCACCAGGCCACTTTCCATCATTTGTCAGCAGTCCTGGCTGACTGGGGAGGTCCCAGTTGACTGGAAGTTCGCAAATGTGATGCCCATGTACAAGAAGGGCTAGAAGGAGGACCAAGGAACTACAGGCCTGTCAGTCCTGCTTGTTCCCTGTATCTCACACCCTGTCCCCTCACTCAGACTCCCTTTATCTTACTTCTGCTTGTTTTCTACTTCTCACTTCTCCTGCTTCCCCTCTTTCCCTTGCCCTCCCCTCCTGCACTTTCAGCTGTCTCTGCTCTTCTCTTTCTCCCCTTTTTGCTCTCAGTCTCCCTCAGTCAAGGTGATATACATGTTTTCCTCAGAGATATCTTTTTAGGTTCCTTGCCCACTGAACATACTCAAGCTGCAAAGTAACACTTGCAATCTTCTGAAAATTGTGTCCTATCTGTTTAATTACATTTTCTATGTCAGAGCCAAGATTATCATTACAGTATCACCAAAGCTACAGCATGAAAAATCCTGTGCTGGTTTTTCTGCATTCTCTTCAGCTAGAGTCCAGTGAGGAAGAGGGTCTACAGATACCAGGGTATCATCCTCAGAAATCAAATTGGTCTTGCAATTAATTTCTTGCCAAAGGAAACCATTTTTATTTATTGTTCATTTTGCGCATCATGATATTGGCATTGTCTCATCCTTTGCAGAGATCTTAGGGTACGAGTTCACAGATCCTGCAGTAATCTATTTTGCTTGCAAGAGAAAGCGTGTGGCGCTCTACAGTCTTTATGCTAACGTTGACTATTGTTGTTTTTAATTATTCAACTTAATGCAAATTATTTATAAGTCAAACAGTCCTCTAAACTTGTCAAAGTAAAAAGTATGTATGGTAATTGGGCTTAGTAAGAGTATCCTTGCATAATCCCAGAAGTCATCTCATTGCACCACAAGGAATAATGAGTCTCTGAAGATTNGTGCCCTGCTCACCTCTTTCTGTCTTGCTCCTTTCCTTTCATTCTCCTACCCGCTTCACAGAATGGTTGAGGTTGGAAGGGACCTCTGGAGGTCATGTTGTACAACCCTCCTGCTCTAGCAGGACTACCTAGAGCCTCTTGCTGAGGACCGTGTTCAGATGGCTTTGAATATCTCCAAGGATGGAGACTCCACAAACTCTCTGGGCAACCTGTGCTAGTGCTCAGTCATTCTTCAGTAAAAAAGTGTTTCCTGATGTTGAGACGGAACCACCTGTATTTGTTTATGCCCATTGCCTCTTGTCCTGTCACTGGGCATCACAAGCCTGTCTCCATCCTCTTTGCAGCCTCCTTTCAGTTACTGGTAAGATTGTCCCTGAGCCTCCTCTTTTGTAGCCTAAACAATCACAGCTCTCTCAACCTTTTCTCATAGGAGAGATGTTCCAGTCCCTTTGTCATCTTAATGGCCCTTCACTGGACTCTATCCAGTAGCACCGTATCTCTCTTGTAGTGGAGAACCCAAACTGGACACGCTACTCCAGGTGTGGCCTCACCAGTGCTGGATAGAGGGCAAGGAGAGGGGCTGCCTTGGAAGGCAGTCCTGAAAGGCAAATGAGTCCAGGAAGACTAGACACTCTTCAAGAAGAAAATCTCAAAGGTGCAGGAGCAGGCTGTCCCCATGTGCCGAAAGATGAGCTGGTGGGGAAAAAGACCGGCTGGCTGAACAGAGAGCTTTGGCTGGGACTCAGGAAAAAAAATGAGAGTTTATGACATTTGGAAGGAGGGGCAGGCAACTCAGGAGGACTACAAGGATGTCGTGAGATTATGCAGGGAGAAAATTAGAAGTGCCAAAGCCCAATTAGAACTCAGTCTGACTACTGCCATAAAAGACAATAAAAAATGTTTCTATAAACACATTAGTAATAAAAGGAGGGCTAAGGAGAATCTCCATCCTTTATCGAATGCGGGGGAAAACATAGTGACAAAGGATGACAAAAAGGCTGATGTATGTAATGCCTTCTTTGCCTCATTCTTTAATAGTAGGACCAGTTGTTCTCTGGGTACCCAGCCCCCTGAGTTGGAAGACAGGGATGGTGAGCTGAATGAAGCCCCCATAATCCAAGGGGTAATGGTTAGCAACCTGCTACACCACTTAAACACATACAAGTCTATGGGGCTGGATGGGATCCATCCAAGAGTACTGAGGGAGCTGGTGGATGTGCTCACCAGGCCACTTTCCATCATTTGTCAGCAGTCCTGGCTGACTGGGGAGGTCCCAGTTGACTGGAAGTTCGCAAATGTGATGCCCATGTACAAGAAGGGCTAGAAGGAGGACCAAGGAACTACAGGCCTGTCAGTCCTGCTTGTTCCCTGTATCTCACACCCTGTCCCCTCACTCAGACTCCCTTTATCTTACTTCTGCTTGTTTTCTACTTCTCACTTCTCCTGCTTCCCCTCTTTCCCTTGCCCTCCCCTCCTGCACTTTCAGCTGTCTCTGCTCTTCTCTTTCTCCCCTTTTTGCTCTCAGTCTCCCTCAGTCAAGGTGATATACATGTTTTCCTCAGAGATATCTTTTTAGGTTCCTTGCCCACTGAACATACTCAAGCTGCAAAGTAACACTTGCAATCTTCTGAAAATTGTGTCCTATCTGTTTAATTACATTTTCTATGTCAGAGCCAAGATTATCATTACAGTATCACCAAAGCTACAGCATGAAAAATCCTGTGCTGGTTTTTCTGCATTCTCTTCAGCTAGAGTCCAGTGAGGAAGAGGGTCTACAGATACCAGGGTATCATCCTCAGAAATCAAATTGGTCTTGCAATTAATTTCTTGCCAAAGGAAACCATTTTTATTTATTGTTCATTTTGCGCATCATGATATTGGCATTGTCTCATCCTTTGCAGAGATCTTAGGGTACGAGTTCACAGATCCTGCAGTAATCTATTTTGCTTGCAAGAGAAAGCGTGTGGCGCTCTACAGTCTTTATGCTAACGTTGACTATTGTTGTTTTTAATTATTCAACTTAATGCAAATTATTTATAAGTCAAACAGTCCTCTAAACTTGTCAAAGTAAAAAGTATGTATGGTAATTGGGCTTAGTAAGAGTATCCTTGCATAATCCCAGAAGTCATCTCATTGCACCACAAGGAATAATGAGTCTCTGAAGATTAATCCATTGCACATTGCACCAGAAAAAGCTGTGAAGAAAATAAAGGGCAATATTCTGATACACCACATGAAGTATACACAGTGCACCAAAGGATTTCTTTCCCTTTTCTCTTCAGTACTTTGGATATTCCTTCCTCCTAATTCTGAAACAGGAATCTTCAGATTGAAGGATAGTACTAACTTTATTTCTTCTCTATAGTTAGTAAGGGTGCATGATGATGCTGGGTTCTCTGCTTAAGCAGGAGCAAAGACATTCAGAGAGGCAATTTTGGAAAGAGAGGACCATATTTGTAGGCTTTTGCTTTCATACTTCTTTCTTATTGAAATGTTTCTAGATGTAACCTATACTTTTTTCTGTTAATAGCCTTGTCTTACTGTTCTTACTTGCAGGTTTTTTTTTCTTTTCCACAATTAGTTTTCTGTCCTTCTCTGTTCTGTAGCCAACATAACTGACTTCTGGGTTCTGGTAGATGTGAATAGGACTGTTAGGAATACTGTCCTTATGCAGTTATCCAGGATTTTTATATCTTCTTTTATCACACCTTTTCTTGAAGTGCACAAGTTCTTCTCAAATGTGTATGTTACTGGGGTGGCAGGAGTAATTTGAGGAGAGAGCTGTTAAGTCACAAGTTTAAAAATAGTTACTGTAATGGAAAAATACAAGAAAGAACTGACTCTGCCCTCAGAGCAGAAGAGCAAGCGTTGCTTCACAGAACCGTAGAACAGATCAGGTTGGAAGGGACCTCAAAAGATCATCTGGTCCAACCTTTCACGGGAAGGCAAGCCTTGACGAGATCATATAGCAATCCTGTCCAGTTGCATCTTGAAAATCTCCAGTGATGGGGACTCCACCACATCCCTGGGGAGATTGTTCCAGTGATTGATTGTTCTCACTGTAAAAAATCTCTTTCTTATACTGAGACGACACCTCTCCCACTGCAACTTGTACCCATTGCCTCTTGTCTTCTCCATGTGGTTCCTGGTGAAGAGAGCTCCTCTGTCCTCTTTGTAGCCACCCTTTAAGTACTGGGATACTGTGATGAGGTCTGCCTGAGCCTTCTCTTTTCCAGGGAGAAAAGACCTAGCTCCTACAGTCTTACCTTATAGGGCAGGCTTTCCAGCCCTTTGGTCATCTCTGGCCCTCCTTTGGACCCTCTCCAGTTGTCCATGTCTTTTGTCAGGACCAAAACTGAACACAGTTATCCAGGTGTGGCAGGACAAGCACTGAGTGAAGTGT
>VYZM01022817.1:377734-427085 GCA_013398915.1 Dromas ardeola
TTTGTCCACCACCACCCCCAGATCCCTTTCAACAAAGCTGTTCCCCAGCCACACAGATCTTAGCCTGTACTGGGCCCTTTGATTATTCTGTCCCAAGTGCAGGACTTTGCACTTGCCTTTGTTAAACTTCATACAGTTCTTGCTAGCCTACTCTTCCAGCCTGTCCAGGTCTCTCTGTAAGATGTCTCTCCCGTCTGACGCGTCCACCTCACCACCCAGTTTAGTGCCATCAGCAAATTTGGTGAGGGTGCTTTCAATCCTATCATTCAGATTATTTACGAAGATGTTGAACAGCTTGGGACCCTGGGGGACCCTACTTGTGACAGACTGCCGGCCTGAGTAAAAGCCTTCATCATGGAGTGGGGCCTTGTTGGCCAGTTTCCTACCCATACTTAAATAATTTCCTACCCATTACTTAAATAAGTGCCTGCGGTCTCTAGAAATGCCTTGTGACGCTGTTCATGTGTCCCGTTAGATTGGTATTTTCTAAACTGTTAAGCTTGAATTTAATTAAATAACATCGTAACAGTCTATTTTAAGTCTCTTCGTGGCCTGCTTGTCCAGAAAAATTGTTGGAAACAATTTTTCTTTACACCTTTAGCTAAGATGATGAAGAGCTGTTTGTTTACAAAGGTGGGCAGGAAAGCCTGTAGATGCACCTTAACAGAAAATCAAGCTGTAAGTTTCCTTGTTATTCCCTGCATGTATGATGCTGATGTAGAATGCTTCAGGCTTTTTTCTACCAGAAGTCTTCAGAAGTGCTAAGTGGATTTTGGAAGAACACTTGCAGAAAATTGACTAATGCTGAGCCTTGAAATAATTATGATATGTGTTTTGCTTGTTAGGAATTTTACCGATTTGGTTATAGCTTGTTGCCTTAAAGTCTGGGCCAGTGTCAACAGGAGCAGACTGATTTAACTTTTTTCGTTTTCCAACAGCTGAACAGAGTAACATATGCTAAGGATTTACCTGAAGGGATCCTTGTGGGAAAACTTGAGGCAGTGATAACTGGCAGGAACAGTTGCTGCAAATATACCGGTATGGCCTGCCACAGAAGCAGTGAGGAAAAACATTTCAAGCAGAGCACTGGGGATTTCACGCAAATCCTGTCTTTGAGGAATGGCTGGAACTCATCAATAGCCATCGTAGCTTACAGGGAGAAAGCTGGTTTCCTAAGTCAAAAGTACCTACTGAAAAGGGGTAGCTTCTTCGTGATGAAGAAATCTAGAGATTACGTGGCTATGTTGCCTAGAGTGCAGTCTAGCTATCTCTTTCCCTGCAATCCTGAAATAGACGTGGATGTTTGAGCTTGTGAAGTGTTCTCTATTTTCTCTAAGGGAAGGTGAGGACTGATCAAGTGAAACTGAAAAGCAGAGAGTTTCCAATCCTTTGTAAGTTGATTGCCACAAGATCAGTATTTGGGGAAATGAGTACATGCAGAGGATGAATTGGATCTAGTGGGCATCTTTCAGTTAAGTTGCCAAGATTTTTAGAAGCCTTTGCTAAAGGTGTGGTTGATTTCTTGCCCTAGCAGTTAAATGATGATAGTAGCCATTCAGAGTGGCTGTTCGGACTTTCTGGCTCAGTGCCAGCATAATTGGATTCCTATTTGCAATCTAATATAAATCTTTGTTAGGTATCCAATTTAGGAAGTTCCCCTGGAGCTATTTTCAAGGCCAAGCCTGACTGAAGAAAAGGAATCTGAAACTTAATTGATATATTCCTTGTGTTTTAGAGCTCTGTTCTGAGCAGGTTAGCTAGTAGTGGATGCCAATGAGAGGAGTTACCTTTGCAGGGTGACTGAGACTACTTCTCTTTCTGACAGGAAGCTCCCAGCACAACTGGTTATGCTAGCAGTGAAAACAGGCAAAACCGTTGATGTGATCGTACTTTTCCCGCTTTTGATACTGAAATGAAGAGAATTGAAGTTTCATGTCTTCATGGCCTTTTATAGATAAGTCTTTACGAGAACTGGCTGAACCCTATACTACAGTTCACACATACTACAGTCCACTGTAACTTACTGCCGTGGACACTTGACCTTGCGTAGGTAGTTGTAGTTTCTCCATCTTTCTTACTGGGAAAGAGGATGCAGAGGAAAATCAATGGTCATCCCCAAGTTTCTTAATTTCCATGGTTGAAGCATATACTTGACAACCTTTTTAGCTTGCTGGCAACTGCCCTTTTTGACATCTGTTCATTGATAGGCTTTGGTGTCAAAAATTGTTACTCTATAGAATTAACATTGTTCTGATTGATAGGCGATACCAGAATTGATCGTGCAAATTTCCAAAGGACTCTTAGTTCCCATGGATCTGTTAAAAACAAAGTGTTTTTCCATGATGATGCAGGATTGTGTACTATAATCTAAAATAGCACTGTAAGAATTATACTAGGTGAGAGTAGGGCACGTGGGAGAGACGTAGCAAATTTGCTCTTGCTGCTAAACTAATTGATATTTGCTTAGATCAGGGGAATTTCCTACAGATTGACGATACTCTAAGATGTCACAGACAGACACTTGGAGTGCTACAGGGTTTGTTTCTGACTGCAACCCTTTATTAATATATACAGGACAGATTAACAAAGTGACAGCTATTTTCCAGAAAGCACTAAACAGGGAGATCTTGCAAACTGAAACACCAGAAAACCTAGAAAGAAAAGTGCCGCTAATACAGTAAAAATTGTCTTCAAATCTGCAAATTCATTATTCCAAATAAGAGGTAATCTAGGCAGTGATATTCAGCTAGAAAAGCAGAGCTGGGAGGGCAGAAATGTTGGGAGTTTTCATACTGAAACCCTCCAGACATGGCCCCCGTCCCCCAAACCCAGAAAAATTACAATCCTAGGGTATTCCTCACTCATATGTTTGAATATTTTTAAAATGTTTATTTAATTTGGTGGGTTAGAACAAGGATTGGAACAAGGTAAAATTGTGTATTTTAAAATTCTTCATGGAAGCATTTGTTGGGCTGTCTGTGGAGGTTTTTTGCTTGATTTTTAAACTACAAAACTTGTGCAACCATCTGTCAAGTATTCTATGTAACTGGGAGACATCCTTTCACAAGAAAACAGTTGTTTTTCTTTCATGTTTTTGGCATAATATTTTTTCCATTTTACAAACCTTGTATTACCCATTTTAATAGCACCTTAGAGACCGATTGAGAGGTGAAAGATTTGTTGATAAAACATTGGCAGCTAGGATTTAGGAGACCCAAAGAAGCAGAAAACCTATTAATAGCACAATTTCTGTGCCATATTTTTCTACATATTAAATATTCAATTAAGAGAGGATTTTTATTGAAAACCAATATGTGCTGTGGACCATACTTAATGTTTGCAGTCTAAATGTGGTATGTTCAGTGATGTGAATCTGTAGTGTTCTTTGCTTCAAAAATCTCTAAAGTTATTTTTTTTCCTGGATCTGGCAGTCTTCAGCCTCAATCTCTCATGAAGTTCGGAGTGTAAAAATCTTTAACACATTGGGGTTTCTATTAAAGTCCCCAGCACCTAACTTGCTATATGAGCTCAGTATTAGGGGCCTGGTGCTTGCTTTTTTTAAGTCCTGCAGAGTCCTTACTATTGGGCTGGTTCTGTCAGAAGGTAGTATGTACAGTTTACATTCCTCTATGCTCTTCTCCTTTAAATAAGAAAAGGCATTAACTACTGCAGAGGGAGTTTGGTATGGAGTAATTATAGGTTGATGCTTTAGATGTTTCCTGTAATCTTGCATTGTTTTCACTGAAACAGCACTGAGAGGTTGCAAGGTTATTCATTATTGCCTGATCCAGCTCATAAACAGTAGGATACATGTAAGTTCGCAGTAAGTTTGCAGATGACACCAAGTTTAGCGGGAGTGTTGATCTGCATGAGGATAGGGAGGCTCTACAGAGAGACTTGGATAGATTGGATCGATGGGCTAATGCTAACGGTATGAGCTTCAACAAGGCCAAGTGCCAGGTCCTGCACTTGGGCCACAACAACCCCATGCATTGCTACAGGCTTGGGGAAGTGTGGCTGGAGAGCTGCCTGGCAGAAAAGGACCTGGGGGTTCTCATTGACAAGCGGCTGAATATGAGCCAGCAGTGTGCCCAGGTGGCCAAGAAAGCCAATGGCATCCTGGCTTGTGTTAGAAACAGTGGGACCAGCAGAAGTAGGGAGGTGATTGTCCCCCTGTACTCAGCACTGGTGAGGCCACACCTTGAGTATTGTGTCCAGTTTTGGGCACCCCAAGACAAGAGAGATATCGAGGTGCTGGAGTGAGTGCAGAGGAGAGGCAAGGAAGCTGGTGAAGGGCCTGGAGAATAAATCTTATGAAGAGCGATTGAGGGAGTGGGACTGTTTAGTTTGAAGAAGAGGAGGCTGAGGGGAGACCTCATCGCTCTCTACAACTACTTGAAAGGACATTGTAGAGNCTGCAGCAGGGTAGGTTTAGACTGGACATTAGGAAAAAATTCTTCACAGAACGAGCGGTCAGACACTGGAATAGGCTGCCCAGGGAGGTGGTGGAGTCGCCATCCCTGAATGTGTCTAAGAGTCGTTTAGATGTGGTGTTGGGGGATATGGTGTAGGGGAGAACTTTGCAGAGTGGGGCTGATGGTTGGACTCAATGATCCCAAGGGTCTTGTCCAACCTGAGTGATTCTATGATTCTGTGAGTGGCATGCCACAGCCAGCTTTCTGTGCTCTTCTGGTGACTTCTTTTGGAATAACTCAGGAACCAGCTGAACTACCTGGATGGTCTTGGTCATGTTACCAGCAGCAGCCTCGTCCCTGGCCACAGTGTTCCCTGTGGCCTGGTGAAGCCCTGTACCCTGTGGTCACTCTGTGTGTGTAGAATGAGCAGAGAGCGTATACAAAGTCACTATTAGCTATTTAGCAAATTGGGTGCCTGGCAGAAGCAAGAAGAAAGAATGGTGCTGTGCTTGAAGGACTGTCATTGCCGTAGCATCAGAATAGCTGAGTAGGTCTAACTGCTTGTGTTCAGTCATTCTACTGCTGTTTCTGCAACTACACACATGTGAACTCTTATACCAGCTCCAAAATAAACCAAATTATCCTGCTGTTGAACCCCACTAACAGTTTAACTTTGTGGATACAGTGTGCTTCTGTTGCCTTCTCTAAATTGCACTGCTGCGTTATAATGTGAAACTGTCAAAGATTTCCTTCTGCAGGTAGGTGTCTATGTTTTGTTGAGAAGTGATGAGACCTTTTGGAAGTAAAGGTATTATATAAGCAGAAAACAGTTAATTATTTTTACTGTGTCAGAATATGGAAGGAATTATACCATTTACTTATTGATTTGGGGATTCTTTGCTAGTAATCATAATGTGAAAATGAAGAATTTAAATGTTACTAGTAAAGATTACTTTGTGCTTTCATTCCACTATAAAATGTGAGTATCTAAAACATTATGTCTACCTAATTTTTGAGACAAAGAAGTCAACACACAGAAATTCAATTCAAAATAATCTTCCAGCCAGTTTCTTCATAATAAAAAAAAAAAAAAAATCCATTTTTTAAATTTTAGGAGCTTTCTCACAATAGGGTACTAAATATGTTGTTAGGTGAGCACAAACTAGGGAAAAAGATATGAACTGCAATTTAAATTTAAAATGCAGGGCTCTTGAAAGTCCTGAATGTATAATTTTGTGGACACACTCAGTTTTGTCTTTTTGGGTTCCCTTGAAAATCACATCGTTGAGCTTAATAAGTGTGATAGCCACAGCCATTGATAGCTTTCATCTAGCTGGTCTATCAAGTGTTTTTTTTTTTTTCCTCTAGAAAATGGTTTAAAAATTGCCTGTTTGCCTATCTGACTCAGAAACTATTTCCACTGTTTACTCAGTTGTATCATCTAACTACTACAAATACTGATTTTACTCATATCATCATGAAAACAGCTAAGACTGAGTGAACTGCAGTTTGTTTAATCCTTGTCAACAAAATCAGTTATTAAACATAAAGCTGGTTATTTACACAGGCTCACTGAAGACTAAGATAGTCATGCAGAAGCAGGGAGCAGCCTAGTTCACTCCCAAGTCACAGTTTCCTTGGCTAAGCAGTGAGGGAAGTAGTTTTCTGTGAACTGAACTGTATGTTTTGCATTGATTCACACCTGCTGTTCTTAGCGGATTTTTCAATTCTGCTTTCATGACCTGTTCTTCCTTCCACTGAAAGCCTTGGGAATTTTGCCCTTGACTTTGATGGAAAACAGGACTGTATCCTAATTATTTTGTATTTAAAGAATAATAAGTTTAATGGTTTATGTAAAATACTGCATTCTGTAGCTTACTTAGTCATAAGTGACTAATTTACATCTCACAGAAGTGCTAGTCATCTTAAATTTTTATTACTTGGAACAAGATCAGAATTAAAAACTGGGAGGAGCAGAACAGATTCTCAGATCAGGATTTCAGTGTAAATCATTTCTGCTTTTGGCCGATGTGTTCTTTTGGGAACTGATGATGTAAAAGATTTTGATGGGGAGAGGAAATTTTACTGCGTATTATTCCAGTGAAATAGCTTTATTCCTTCCTTTCGTATTAACAGGTAAGCATCTGAATTTGGTGTGTATTAGTCTCTGCAGATGTGGTTTGGGGAAAGTGGACCCAGCATCATTGATTTGAGCTGGCACCTCAGGGGAGGGAGAACAATTAAAATGCAGAAAACTGTTTCACTTCCATTTTCGTCTGACTCCTGTCACCCACGAGAGTACCTCAGCATGGCAGATTTGGACCATGTAGGTTACATATGGAGCAGACATTCCTTGCAATACAGTGGGCCCAGCTGAGCTAAGCTGCCATGACAGGAATGCAATGTATTTCTTGTGTAAGGCTAAGAATACAGTATTCTCTGGAGAATGTTATGTTAGCTAGCTTTCCAAAGTTTCCTAATAGCACAGTTTTTATGTTGCTTTGTACAAAGTTACTGGCTGTGGGCAGCAGCGTACTCTGACAAGTTTTATGCCCTTTACAAGGGGACCAGACTCCACCTGATTATCCGTAGTACGGGTTAGGCAGCTTTGTGAAGAGTACTGAACTATTTCTTCTCTGCCTTTTACCATCCAGATTCTGTGGAAAGGCACTGGAAGGCCAACAAGAGATGAAGCTATCTTGAAACTGCTTGATGGAGACTTTAACAATTAGAACAAAGTATATTAAAGCACAGAATCTTCTAAGTGTGAGGTGAACTGCTGGGTGCCTTTATTGCAGTGACAGTTGCTATGCTTACACTTAATGTACTTACACATTGTAGGATATAGAGAGGTGATAAGGACAAGCTTTATTAGTTACATTGTCACATCAATAATCAGTTTTCTAACACATAGTGAAGATCTGTGAGTATTCTTTGTGTTGTGAAATAACGCTAAAGAGTGGAGTAAGATGGGTGTCTTTACTAAGTTTGCCTGAGAATGAACTTCTCTGTTTTTGTTACCAGGAATTCAGCGGCAGTGGGTCATGGCTGTTTCTGCTACGCTCTAATGCGTTCAATTCCAGTTGCCATCTACATTGTTTTGGTAACAGGTCTGCGTTACCACCTGTTCATATGGAGCGTCTTCTCGCCAAAACTGCTTTATGAGGGAGTGCATGTGTTCATCACAGCCACTATCTGCCTGTTCTTCACAGCCATGGATCAGAACCACTCTCATAAAGTGCAAGATTGCAAATAAGTGTGCAGTACGCAGTTCTGCATTGCGATGTCCATTGTGTAACTGGAATGGAAGAAGGAAAATAATGGCTTTAAATTGTTGTGCAGAATTTGAAGAGTAACCTTGTTTATCTTAGTCAAGATCAGGATTTGAAGGGCCTGTCCTGTTTAAAAACTGAGTTTGCTTTAAAAATACTGAAATAAACTGTTTTTTCATGGATAACTTTTGTTCTACAGCTGTCATTACAGCACTCTCCAAATAACAGAATGGCAATATTACATGATTTGAATTTAAAAATGTACATCTTAATACAAATACAGGCTAGTGCCTGGTGGGCACTGCAAAAATCTTTTGCACATACAACTTTTTTACCTTCCTAGACTACAGAATCCTAAAAATATGCAGGACTTCTTGGTGCTGTTCACAAGATCTTATATGCATTAGCTTTGGGGGTGTTTTTTGTTTGTTTTGTTTCTAGCATGTGCATTGAAATTATTATTGAATTATTGTACAAATATCCCAGGTAAGAGATTTTTTTTTTGTTTATTTTGCATAGGCAGCATTTCTATTTAAAGGCAGTGTTTTCTTTGTAAGATGAGTGCAATCATTATCTGTAATGGATTTCGATCTGCACTTCAGGCACTGGATAAGAAGCACTAATGGGCTAACAAAGTAACGAATCTTCTGTGGAGTCCATTCACTGCTAACATGTTATGTTTCTTTTTGTTAATATATAAATGTTAAATCAGTTTGGTGGCAGCTGTGCTGAACATTTGATCATGTTTTCCACACTAGGGTAGAGAGTTATGAGCCATGAGCAGGAAAATAGTTTAATAGACGAAGTTACCAGCAGAATAAAAGCTGTGTTTGCGTCACCTTTCCTCTAGTGACCTGTCTAGCCACCTCACTTGAACGTGTTATAATTAATTCCTAACAATGTTATTTTCCTTGCTTCTGTCTAGAAGATATACACTGATGACTACCCTGAGTATTAGTATTCTTTACGTGGGGTTTTTTTGCCTCGTATTTTTGTCCATGTTAGCAGCCAATAGGTTTTAATTTAAATGTATTAGAGGTGTAGCAGAAGAAAAGCGTACAGGGAGCTTTAACTCTTGCTATAAGTCTGAAAATAAAAAGCTTTTAAGCCCCATGTAGCTGACAGCACATTTGTTGGGATCACTGATAGACTTTTCATCTTCTGTTTCAGATAGAGTAAATCTCAAAAAGTGGCCCTTGCCATGTATTGCTGTTTACCTGGAGAAGAGACTACTGGATCTTAATGTCATTCACTGTGATCTGTTGGAAGTTTGAAAATTAAATACTTTTAATAAATTGTTTTTCATTGTAAATTATGGAATATTTAATACAGTTTGTGTTTGTGAATGTTGTACACATTTACCATTTTCATCATTCTCGGTATTTTTCTGGTTACCTGTTGCCTAGCAACCATATGGGGATTATCAACATCATGTCTGCTTACTTGGTTAATTCCAAAGCAATCCTGCCTAACGTTCATACATAGTATGTTTGTAAGAGATTTGACTCGGAGATAAAGGGTGCTAATAAAGTGATGGAAGAGGTGGAGGGGAAGTTGCTTCTGGGGTGCAGAATCCTAAAACAATGTGGGGTGACGGTCACCAGATATGGTATTTTTTGCTTTTAGTGTCTCTCTTGTACATTTTATCAAATAGTGGAATCTTAACTATTGTGCGTGTATTAAGGTTGCATTTCTTCAGATTACTTCGTTAAATAATCATAGTGTCCCTTTCTCCTCTGAAGTTGAAAGATGTCCAGATTGAATCCAGGAGAAAATAAATGGATTGGAAAAACTCTTGTTATTTAGGTCTTCAAGGCCAGAAAAGGAAGGAAGAAGGACTGCATCTCTGTCTTGAGTTAACATGTGAGTTTAGGTGGCACCTCAAGAAAACACAGTGCTTTCAACTTCAGAATTGCCATTTTTATTCTTTTCCACTCCTTCTCTTTGGGTCTAAGCAAATGAAATACTATTTTAACTTCATCAGCTTTTGGGCTATGGCAAGGCAAAGCTGAGGCAATGAAGAAATGAGTTGGTTCTTGGCACAGGCAAACAGACTTGAACTGGGGAATTCTGTAAAAATAATTTTATTTTAAATCAACACAAAGTTTTGGCACTTGATCTGAATGTACAGAGAAAGCAAATGCCTGAATACAAATTCTCATCTCACTAGTTAGCTGCTCCTCTTCCCTTCTCATCCTAACTCCTCTTGTCATTTTCAGTATGTCCCAAGCCCTCAGACAAGGAGACAAGCAATGTGGGAAGCAGGAAGGGCACATGGGATGGTTTCCGCTGTTCTTAGCATACCTGTTTCTTCTGTCCAAGTCTTCTAAGTTCCCTTCTCCGGCATGGTGTCAGCCTGGGCTTCAGCTTCCTCAGAACTACACCATACACAGGTGCAGACTCCTCCTTAAATACGTCCTGGGTAGGGACGTTGTGTACTTCTCTGTGATAAAGTTTTGACACACGGTCAGTTTTTCCCCTCAGCATGTTTGCTGCTGGTCAGAGCCAGGTTCAGCCAGTTACAGTGGTCTGTTGCTTCCTCTGCTGGATTGCACTAGATCACCATCAGTCGGTGCGGCTTGCTGCCACTCAAGGCTTGTAACATATGTCCAGTATGGTCCTAGAGACCCAGAGCGTGATGAAACTTGTGCTAAGAAGAGAATCTCGTAAATTAATTCGGGTTTAAGAAAAAAAAAAAATGTATTAAAATTTCAGATATTATGTATCTGTATTTCTGTTCGGTAGAAATTTTCCTTGGCTCTATGTAAGCCAGCAGAACATCCACACCGTGCGCCCCAGCCTTTGCAGCAGGTGGTGAGTGTGTGCTAAGCGACTGTTCCTGTGTGGTGCTGCCAGGGCAATTTTTGGAATTCCTCATGTAAAGCATTTGCAAATTAAACAAGATTTATCTCCACAACTGCACAGTCAGAGGTGGAGGGGCCGCAGATGCAAGTTGCTATGAAGGGCTTCCTCTGAAAAACCAAGGTTTCCTTGAGTTCTTCAGCAGCACAGGGAGGGAAGGAAACTATGTTCCCTGTGATCGGTGGGGCAGGAGAGGGAGCTGGCTGATCTTACTGTAGGCTGTCTACTGTGAATGGCTGTGATTAGGGGATATTCATGAGAAATGCATGCATTGCACCATCTTCCAGAAATGTAAGGAGGGTCTGGGGAGTGACTGGCCGTCAGCTGCTCCTCGGTCCCCAGGCAGACGATGGAGAGGGAGACTATTCCCCAAGAACTGGATGGAGGGGAAATGACCAAGAGGGACTTACCAGGACAACTTGTGCCTGGCCCATTGGTGGCAAATTACCTTTTCTGAAGAGATAACAGATAACTGCGTGGAGAAGGGAAGAGGAGTGGATGTTGGACAATGTGACTTTAGCAAGGCCTTCAGCATGGGGTACTTGGTGCCCAAGTGGTTGTGGATCAGTGGGCTTGAAGGTGGGCTGGACCTCTGCTCTTTGAGGGCTGACTTCAGTGGTCTGAGGTCCCATGATTGTCTGGTGAGCAGTGGTGTCCCTGGAGGGCAG
The DNA here is from genome assembly GCA_013398915.1 of Dromas ardeola. NCBI lineage: Eukaryota > Metazoa > Chordata > Aves > Charadriiformes > Dromadidae > Dromas > Dromas ardeola. The sequence goes on from VYZM01022817.1 coordinate 388,952, forward strand.
TGCTAGGGCAAGGCAATTTAAGTTCTTTCTTAAGATGGATGAGGGGATGGCAAGACCAGGGCAAGTCTGGAGATGGTAGCAAACTGGGGGAGCAGTGTATATGCTGGAGGGGACACCTACCCTTTGCAGGGACCTTGGCAGGCTGGAGAAATGGTCTACTGGGAGCCTGGAGTACAGCCTGAGTAAACACTGAGTTCTGCCCCTGGCTAAGAGGAGATGGTTTATCCAATACCTGGCCCAAATCCCAGTGGCCTCCTCTGCTGCTGGCACCCAGATAGGGGAACACCAGAGGTTTGCAGCCATGCTTCGGTTGCTGTTATCCAGACCTCATATCTTACTGGTGAGTCCAGCTTCAAGTTCTCTGGTATTCACACATACCTACTAAGAGGAGGGACTGCACTTGCAAAGACGGAATAGGATTTAATGAGAGGATGGGGCACACAGTGAAGATGAAGAGCTCCATTAGAGAAATGCACCGACTAGCAACCTGATTATACTCAACCAGCCCTTTTAATCCACTTTTTTCCTCTGCTTTCCCATGTTTGTTCCTCCCCAAGCCATATGGATCCTTTTTTTTCCCCACTTTGGTCCTTTCCCTAAGCATTACATAATGTCACACGTGTTCCATCAATTCCCTTAAAAGCATCCTGTAAATTTTTCAGAATCCCCAAGTGCTCTTCCCTGTGCATCCCATCCTGTGCTTCTTCAGGCAGTAAGATCCTTCAGTCTGCAAAGGTCTTCCAGGAGAGGAGTTTCTTTGGTTGGCTAATCCTGGGGGGCTTCACACTAGGGACAATTATGTAATTGCTTAGTGAGTGATTAGATTAACGTTTAAATGAATTACTATAAATTACTGATTAAGTGATTAGGTTAGTAGAGATCCTTAGCATGTCCTTGTTCATCTGACCATCTCCAGACCTTTGTGTTAACCATGAATAGTCTTTAATCACCAGTGATCAGTGCCTTGTTTCAGCCCGGGGATGAGGAACCAGCAGGGAGCCCTTTTGGCTGCAGTCAGCTCCCAGGAGGGAGGGCATGGAGATGATGGAGGTAGACTCTTCTCAGAGAGGCAGCTCCAAAGGCAACAGGCAGAAGTTGCAGTACAGGACATTGCCAGGAGGTCAGAGGAGACTTTTTTCCTCTGGGTGTTTACTGGCTGGGATGGGGCTGGGACCTCCACCCTTGGAGATCTTCCCACCTCTGAGCAGCCTCATTTAGTTGGCTCTGCTCTGGGCTGGAGGTTGTATCGGGTGAGCTCCAGAGGCCCTTCCAGTGAACATTTTTCAAGGACTCCCTGGTTTTGTTATGTTAACTGCCATTTTTTACTGGCCATTTCACAGGCTATTTCCTGAAGTCAAAGAGCTTTGCCATTGATTTTGTAACGAAAATAAAAAAGCTTAACCAACAGGAAATAAAACATCTATGTCACTGTTTTTTTTTAAGAGACAAACATTGCAGCTGAAAACTGCTGTTAATTTTGGTTTTATTTTATGTAGACGTGTATCTATACGTTAGATACAAGAAGTAGGCATCACTGGAAGGAGAGGTTTAATGCCATCAGCCCTTAACCATGCCGAGTTCAGTGTCTCTGTAGGTTGAGGATTCCCAGATTCAATGACGAAGGGTCCTATTTTGCCATTACTTCTGTTTTGATTCAGATGATTTCCCAAAAAGTTCAGTTTGCCTATCAGGCCTGAAGTGAAAGTTGTGGCCTTGCTGTGATCTGTGCTGAATCATGCCTAGGGCCATGGAAATCAACATCTTATTCTCTGAAAGTGGCCTTTAAAAGGGAAAGCGACAAACAGATCCACTGGCCCCAATTCTGCCTCAGTGCCCGCAGGCAGTACTTCCTACAGTTGGCTGTAGACTCCCCGAGGTGCTTGACTGATGAGAAACGCAAGGCATGAGGACAGAAGGGAAGTTTTGGGGCAACATTTGCATGTATTGTGAGTGGCTTTTAATTTTGAAGAAAGGCTTAAGGAGACACTAACACGACTGGTGCAGCTCTCTTGGCTGGAGTCAACAGCCCAGAGAATCAGGGTCGGAGTGGGTGAGCAGCCTCTTGCATTTTGGCTGCACATGAACTCCCCCTGCACGTCACTGCACAGGACTTTTGGCAAGTTCCTAGTTCCTCCACAGAAGCCATGTTGGAGGTGCCTTGTCAATGGAGGAAGATCCTTGGTCCTCCCCTTTCACAACTGGGACACAGGACACGGCTGCCAAGAAAAGGCTGCCAAGAAAAGACAGAGGCCCATTAGAGAGGACTGTCACAGCTGGAGATGCAGTTATGCCCGGGCTTTTGTTGTCTGCAGCCCTGCCAGTGACATTTTTGTGAGGATGTGAACACCTCTGTTCTGCTGGGGGTGTTGACAGAACGTGTCCAGCATTGCCTGTTTAATCTTGTGAGGCAGTATGCCTCCTAGACTTCCCTCGTGCTTTCCCATAAACTTACTGATCTAGCCCATGGAGATACTCTGTAGGAGGTATCATAACATGTGCGTACCACCACAGGAGACCGCAGCACAGCACTTTGTGTAGGCACTTGCATGTAATAAATCCTCTGGTGACCTGCAGCATGGGACACAGCTTTGGCTTACAAAGCACAGCCTGATGTGTGAAGCGTGTTGAAGATTAATATGTGGAGAAACACTCTCCTCTTGCTTGTGTTTTTGGCCTGCTAGAAGCAGGTCCCTGTGGGGCGGTTAGGAGCTCCACGCTCTTCAGGCCTGGATGCACGGAGGGGAGTCTGGGGAAGTCCTGGGAGGGCACTGGGGCTCCTTCCTGAGGCTTTCAGTAGAGGGCTGAGATGATCCCCAGGTGGGATTGGAAGAGCACTTCAGGGAAGGCAGATCTGTGGTGAGGGAATTACAGGGGCAAAACAAGGTAAGTGTTACTGGAGGCAACTGGGAGGAATTTTCATGTCGTGGGGTACTTTCTGCAGGGTGAGCAGGGCCAGGGGAGAGTGCTGCAAATCCCGTCTACCCTTTTAACACATGCAGTATCTCTGAGCGAGACAAAATGAAGCCATTTTATGAAAACCCCAGTGAAAAAAAAAACCACCACAAAATGAAGCCAGTTGTCTGACTGGGAGCGAGAGTTCACCTACACATGAGCTCACAGTAGGTGATTTCCGGCATGCTTTCACCTCAACGTCCTACTCAGAGAAAAGAGTTTTACTGGTGGCGGAGAAAGGGGACATAAGGAAACAAAATGTGTGTGACCTTATTCATACTGCTGACCTGTCTCAACCACACCTGGAGCAAAGCAGAGGTCTTACGGTAACTTGAGTTCCTGTATCTGTCTGCTAATTATTAGCAATTATGTCATGGACAAGGATCTCTGGGCATGCCCCTGCTAAAGACCGGGTGATCTGGACTTAGCTAGTGTCCAGTCCACGTAAAAGCAGCTGTCTGACCAGTCCATGCAGGTATGCTTTGGGCAAAGGATGCGTTTTGAAACCAGGCTTTGCTAGTTCCCCTTGTCCTGGAACAGCTTTCTTTAAATGCATACTGAAGAAGCTCCTTGAAGTTCCTTCTTACTCACTCCAGAGAGACAGTAGTAGCTGGAGTCACCTGGCAAATGTGCCTCAACAGCAGAATTTTACTGGGCTTTTGACGTAGGCTTCTTAAGCTCAGACTGTGGTAAACACCTGCAGCTCTGCCTTAGCATCCTTGTGGTGGAGTCTGGACAGCTGCTGCCTGTTTTGGCTGGTGAGCACAAGTGCAGGGTAGAAATGAGACACCCTTTCCATCCTTCTCTGCATTGCTGCATCTGTCGGTGTATGTGACACCGTCTGCACTGGGCTCTCACCTCGATGGAAAGGGAGTCACAAGTGCCACCCAGCCTGCCTGGGACTTGGACTTTCACTTGGGGATGAAAGCCTTTTCCCCTTCACAAAGTGTTGTGGGGACATGCCTGGCGGCTGTCTGCTCCCAGAGGGGACACACAGTACTGTCCTAGCTTGCAGAGCAGCAGAGACAGGCAGTTGAAGACAAGTCAGTCTTTCCTTCTGCATTCCCCGGAAAAGTCTTGTGCAGAGCCTGCTCACTTGTCCTGGGGTGAATTTTACAGAGCCAACATGATGATACCAAAAGTATACCATGTGCTATACCATGGCTAGAAGGCAGGTATAGCACAAACAAGCTATTTAAAGCCTGAAATTCTGATGAAAAAATACTAGATGATTAGCAAAGTAATTTTACTCCATTTGCAACAAATGTGCTCATTTGCATGAAGAGTGCAGTGAACGTAGATTAGCTGAAACAAAAGCACAGAGATTGGGCAGTTTTCCTCTTTGATGCAAAGATTATAATTAGTTCGTATTTTTGTATGTAATGGTTTGAAAATGCCTTAGCTAAATACAGAGCAAGTGCAACTTCTCCGGAAGTGTTTCACCTGTTGTTGGAGGCTTAACTCAAATTGCTGGATTCTTTTCATTGGATCAATTAGATTTTCTTACATTCTTACATGTGACATCCCCCCCCAAACCCTCTAAAGATACTGTTTGCCTGGAATGGGCTTTTTAATGTTATTGTTTAATGGCCTTGCTCCATTCCCACTGAAATCAGGGGAGTTTTGCTCACACTGCCAAGAGAGCCCTAACTTGCAAATCATTTCCAGTTCCCATCATTGAAATCTTTTGCTTGCCTGATGCTGTATTGTTTAAAATGTCTTAAGCACTCTTAGAAAATAAAGGCCAAATCAGTTTAATTCTGCATTTGAAATGTCAGTGTCATGCTGCTTTTATGTAGGCATATGCATATTGAGTATTATTTTCTGAGTGTAATTGCCTTAAGTGCTGTTGATCGTGCAAAGAGAATGATGCATTCTCTGACTCAAGGGTCTGAGAATCAAAGATCCAAATCTTGCAAATGTTTAAGCATGTGGAGAAAGCCCTCTCAACGGATGACACAGACATCCAGCTACTCTTGTGTTCAAGGCTGGGGTCCACATTTATCAGACTGAAAGCAGCAGAAGCACACAGCATCTCATCCCCAAGCAGTCCTGGTCATTGGAGGGAGAGGCTTGGCAGGAGAGAAGGAGAAGGTGAGCACAGGTGCAGGTAGGAGAAGAACAGTGCGGATGGAGTGTTTGGAATCAGATTAAAGTAGCCAGATGGGGCATAGAAAACACCAGGAAGACAAACACACGGAGGAAAAAGAAAGGAAGACTAGTAAATATGTGAATCCAGGGTCAGGCAGTGATTCTTCAACCTACTGGTGGTGGTAACATGAAAATGTTAGGTTGAAATCTGTTTTCAAGGCGTTTGTAGAGGGCTTGTTGTGACTAGCTTCACTCTGATCTATCCTTGAATTGGAATACCAAGAAAATAAAGGGGGGGTTGGAAAGATAGGCAGGACAGAATGAGCAGTGCTGGAAAATTAAACCAGTTCGAAGACCAGTGGCATTTATAAGAGTTGCCAATTCAAATGCCTGCCTTTGCTGAGCACCCTCCCTTTTCATTTTGAGGAACAGTCATTCTGTTCTACATTGCGTAATTTCTCATGTGCGGTGCCCCACATTACAAGCTTAGGTTGCTGATATCTTATAATCAATAGTGTTTTGTGTTGCCTATTACTCTTTATACTGGTTTGCTGACTAGCTACCACCTCGTGGTCACCCTGGCAGCTACAAATGCATTTAGAGCACTGCGTCTTGATGTAGTGGAGGTACAAAAACAGTACAAGAAAGACATGGACCTGTTGGAGTAGGTCCAGGGGAGGACCACAAAAATGATCAGAGGGCTGGAGCACCTCCCCTGTGAGGACAGGCTGAGAGAGTTGGGGTTGTTCAGCCTGGAGTAGAGAAGGCTCCAAGGAAACCTTGTTGCAGCCTTTTAATACTTAAAGGGGGCTTATAAGAAAGGTGGGAATAGACTTTTTAGTAGGCCCTGTAGCAATAGGACAAGGGGTAATGGTTTTAAACTAAAAAAGGGTAGATTCAGAATAGATATAAGGAATACATTTTTTACACTGAGGGTGGAGAAACACTGGAACAGGTCTCCCAGAGAGGTGGTAGAGTCCCCATCCCTGGAAACATTCAAGGTCAGGTTAGACAGGGCTTTGAGCAACCTGATGTAGCTGAAGATGTCCCTGCTTATTGCAGAGGGGTTGGATTAGATGACCTTTAAAGGTCCCCTCCAACCAAAACTATTCTTTGATTCTATGAAAAACAGGGAAAGGTTGGGAAAGCTGTATATGTAATGTACAAATATCCCCAGATATTACACCCTGAGCACTGCTAGAGTTGATAATACAGAACAATTTCCTTTTTCATGCATGAATGCTTTACAAAACACTCATTTGATGGCTCTTACCTCACTGAGTTGGTTGCTCCCTGAAGGTGACGTCTGAGGAAAGGCCTTCCCACAGCTGTGAAGGAGAGAAGCTTGTTTTAAGAAAGACCAAGCCAAAAGTCTTTAAAGTGTCTGGAATTTCTTTGCTATAAAGGGAGAGGCTTTTGCTGATGAAATAAAAATCACAGCATTCTGTGAAGAGGTATTACTTCTGGGAAATCTCTTCTGGACATGCCCTCTTACAGGAACATGCAAGATCACTGCAAGTGGAAGACAGCATGGATATTTGCTTATTTTGCCTATTTCTTTGACATCCCTTCTACCTCCCAGGCAACTTCTACTCCCTCTTGCTGTATCTACTGCAGCTGTTCTATCTATCTACCGGCACTACTCAGCTGCACACAAGCCAACTTGAGCGAACACCACTGTCATGATGCACCTCCTTTCAGGGTGCATCTCACAACTTTGTCCATGCCTTTTTGCATATGTGCTTGTCCATCTCCTGCATTTCACATAGCCATGTTGAAAGGAACCCAGCTGGGTTTCAAGAGGAAGAAAAGTTCTTTTGGATAGTAGTCTAGTAGTGCCTTTACCTCCACAGGGCAATTACTGCCTTGTTGGTACACACATGGGGCATGGGGCAAGTGTCTGGGATCCTGTTCCAGTAAATTAAATGACAGAGATCAAACTCATCCTCTTCTGCACGCTTCTTCACTGCTGCTGTCTGTCGTGTGAGACAATACTTAGGAAAATGAGTATATGGGTCTGGTACCTGATGAGGCCAGTGGCATGCTACTGCCTGGGATCTGTAGCTGGTCCAGGCTCCGGTTGTGCAGGAGGAGTCATGAGGAGGGCAGAAAGGGAAGAGTTAGCCTATCCTTTCTTCTGCGGTGTCTGAGTAATGTATTTGCAGGAAAATGAGCTTCTAGCCATGCTCATCTTCCCCAGTTCAGGCTGAATTCACCACACTGATTTTATGGTTGGAGGGGAAGTGGAGAACTCAGAGATGAGTCACAAAATGAGGCTGAAAAGTGGCAGTGGCAGCTCTTTCTCCAGAGCCCTCTGATAAGAGCATTCAACACAGGGAACACAAGGGGACAGTTGTCTGCGTCCTTCCAGGTCCCAGGCAGTCAGGAGCACTTACCCAGTATCGTTGGCATGTATTCTTACCCCCTTCTGTTGACCCTGTTCTCCTTTGTATGAGGCAGCTGAGTGTCCATTGGAGCTGAGGTCCCTCCCCACCAGTTAGTGACCTGTCGTCTTCTGCGTGCTGTGAATATTTACATGTCTTATGCAAGCTGAAGAACTTCATGGGAAATCATGGAGAGCTGCCCTTAACACAGCTTGCAGCGTGACCTGCAGGGACCCAGGTGAGATGTCCATGTGCACAGGGACAGTCTTTGCAGATTGGATCTGGAAAGGGCATGACTTGTTGTAATGTGGCTGAGAGAAATGATGCAAGGCTTTCAGGGGAAGAGGACAGATGTTATCAGCTAAGGTAAAAACCTGGGAAGTTCTTGTATGCACCTGTACACAAAGGAGATGCATGCAAGGGGAACACCAGTGGTAAAAGACAGAGGGGGAAGACAAAGGAAAACATGTGCAACCTTCCAGAAACGCTGACTAATGATGTCTCCTGATGTGTGGAGAGCCCTTCTGCAAGGGCTTGTGGTAGAAGCCAGATCGCTTCACTGCAGATGGGCTGGACAAAGCCCTGGAAACACCTGCCTCCCATTTGATGTGCAGGATGGAAGGGCTGCGTGATCCCTGAAGCTCTGTGAGGACCTGTTGACTGGTGTCCTTTGAGACTGGTGCCCTTTGAGATAGGGCTCACCAGTCCCATCCAGACTTGTGAGTGTCCATGTTCATGTAAGCGTCTAGACAGGAGTGATTTCTCTGGTGTGTCTGCTCCTCTGGTCTGTGAGGCGACATTTCAATGGTCACTTCCAACTGCTGTAAAATTTCCTAACCTCAAGACCAAGTGTTTTCATGACCTCAAACAGAATTTGTGAAGAAAAGGCAAAAATTTATCTCTAACTGTGTGGAATGGGCAGGGTTATGTCTGGTCCAGAGGGAAAGCTTGAAAGAAAAGCAAAACAGATTTCCAAAGCACTTGTGGCCTAATAGGAACAGATTTATCTGAAGGTGTGCACACACCTCCAGTGTCCAATTGAGCTGTGAGGGTGCTGCTGGGCACGCTGCTCTCTGGAGTACAGCCAGCAAAAGCAAGAAGTCGGTTGATGAGGTGCTGACAGGGGAGCGTGCAGCTCCCTGGGGACATTGCCTGAAGGACCTAAGGGGTTCCAAGGGATGAGACTTCCCAACTGAAATGGCAGATGGGAAGCTCTTACCAGAAAGCCACCACTGTTTTCCCAGGTAAGTGCTGGTTTGGGAGATTTTATTTTTCAGAGTGTGAAGTTTTGTCACAGGTGGGTTGTGAGGGAAGACAGAAACCCCATATCTACGATGCTGGGCACTAGCACTGCCTGCAGGACACTGTTGCTTCTGTCTCACGATGCTCTATCCTGGTGGCCTCACACAGCACTGCACAGTTCAACTCAGACATGGTAGGCTGTGCATGGGGACTTCTGAGATCCTTGGAAGAAGACCAGCCTCTGGAGACGTGGATGGCTGAGGTCAGGCTCCGGTGCTTACACTGAGGCAGCCACACTGCAATTGTATGAGGGCGAGAAGCTGCGGTGTCTGCTGGAGAGGAGTGTAGAACTCAGCCCTGGATCAGCGAGGTCTCTCCACGGGCTGATTTCAGTGGGTTTTCACAATGTCCTTGAAAGTGGGAGAATGCCCTCACACGTTGCTGAATCAGCGCTCCAGGGCTTCTGTCTTACAAAGGCTGCTTCAGGGCCTGAGCAGCTGGAGCTCCCTGCATGGCCCCCGTGCTGAGATGTCTTCTGGTGAACTGAACAACAAACCTAAACCCAGACCTTTCTGCTTGCCTGCTATCTGCTGCCATTAATGCACTTGAGATAATTTGGCAGCAGCGATCAGAATGAATTAATTTGGGATTTGCAGGCTGTCAAATGTTTTTCCTCAGGCAGCTTTCTCTTGAGTGTGTGGACTTTGGGGATTAGCTGCTATTTAAAGAAGCAACGTATGAACTTCCTCAGTGGCCCGTGCTCTGTCTGTCCAGCTGAGCTGGAGGAAGAAGTGGTGCGTGCGGGTGCAAGCCTGCAATTCAGTGCTCTGCTGCTCTGCCTTGGCTCCCCCGTCCCTGGTGGGATTGATCTCACTGAGTTTCCAGCATCGGGGTGGAGGTTCTCAAATCTTCCTCTCTGCTGGGCTCTGCTCTGTGACAGGTTGTTGCATTGGAGACCTGTGCAGCCTTGACCTCTCCAGGAAGGGACTCCTGTTACTCCTTGACAGCCACTTCTTTGGTGCTATTGCAGCTGTTATTCCCTGTTTGCTTCTTGACACAGGCAATTCAATCTGCTGCTTCCACTTCCAGAGTTCATCCTCTGCCCCAGGGGAACCAATTTTCAGTCCTGGGAGTGATGCAGCTAAATAGAAAGAACGAGCTATGAAAAAGGGGCAGAGGAGTTTGGGGAGTGGTGCAGGGACATGGTGAGCTGCCCCCCAAGCTGTGAGGAGCAGAAGCAAGTGTCCGCGGCTGGGGACCGGGACATGTCTCCTTGTCCCAGCCCAGTAGCAGCATGGGTAGGAGAACCTTTGGCAGCAGCGCATCCAGAGAGAATATGCCATGTTTCCCTGCCTGCCTAAGCATTGAAGAACATCATTCATATCTTTCATACATGGACATCCATACCTTTTTTTTAACCAACTTGTTGACTTGGGTGGACACAGTGAGGGCAACTGAAATCATAGAAGGCTGTAGTAAGACGGCCTCAAGTTGCGCCAGGGGAGGTTTAGATTAGATATTAGGAAACTTTTTTACGCGGAAAGGGTTGTCAAACATTGGAACAGGCTGCCCAGGGAAGTGGTGGAATTGTCGTCCCTGGAGGAATTTAAAAGATGGGTAGGCGTAGTGCTGAGTGACATGGTTTAGTGATGGTGTTTGTCAGAGTTAGGTTGATGGTCAGACTCGATGATCTGAAAGGTCCCTTCCAGCTTAGACAATTCTATGATTCTATGATTCTAAGATCCTGGAATCTGGAAACCGCTTGTTGAAAGGCAGGTGCTTAAAAATGTATGTAGAGGCTGAGATCTGCCACCTGACTATCAAATGGGCAGAGAATATGACATTTCCCACAAGCTTTTGTAACAACCTTTTGGCAACAAAACAACAAAACTACCCAACAAATTTGTCATCTGTGTGCCTGACATCAAGTTTTCGCCTTCTTGTTATGTCTGGGTCCACATTTTCCTCCTTTTTTTATACAAAGAAGCTTTTGTGTGCTTGGCAGTGAGAATTTAAAGGAGGAGCCAGGACAAAAAAAGAGTAGGTGCATTGGGTCTTCTGATCTTTATCTTGGAAATGCACTTACCTGGGATGCCGCAACCTGTCAGAAGGTCCATGAGATACATGGAGAATGCTGTGTTTGACCGTGATAGGCCTGTACTTGCATTGGCAGGAGCCTGACCATCAATCCTGTGTTCAGAAGCTATAGCTTCATTTCCCCCAGCAGCTGCTGGAGCAAGCCTTCTACTATCACCAGGATAGACTAATTCTTTGATCTTTCCTGTAAGCTTTGGTTTAAAAACATGAATATGGTTTTTTAAATGTTTAGACAAATATCAGCACTCAGCCCACACCTTCCTATTTTCAAACTAGGAATTTTTAACTGGACAGAAGTAGAGACCTGTGACAAGAAGAGACAGCAGCTAGAACTGTCCTGGTGACTGATTTTACATTTGAAAGTTACTATAGAAAACTTTTCAATCCAGAAATATTTTAGCTGGCACTTGTTTAAATTGGATCCTCTTAAAATAGCATGAGTTATTTTAGAAGCCTTTTCTGCCTTGAGCTTCTTAGTACCTATTAGGAAATATTAAGTGTGCATTCACTATGCTAAAAAGAATAATGGAGATCTCAGAGCAATCAGTTCTGTGTGGGATGCTTAAAGCGTTAACATATTTTGAAGTGATTATTTCCAAATTAAGATACCTAGAGTTGGAAGTGATCATAATGTGACTTCTGCAGTAGAGAGAAATGGAGTAGGAAATAGAGGGAGCTGGCAGCATGTATATGTATGTCCTGAATTAGGATTAAGTGTTTATGTGTGCACTCTCTCAGCCCATTGCTATAACATTATTAATATCCATCCATATATAACTGATGTAAAAGCTATTCACCCTAAGAGTCAGTTTCTGTGATCTGAGAACTTCACATGGAGCCGCTAATCTCAGCCAATTTAAAGCAAATAATGTTGTTATTTGTTATTGTACAGCTGGTTTTATTGTTTCCTTTTTTTGTACATAGGAAGAAATTTTCTTTTCAACGGAAAAATAGCACTGCTGCCACAGCAGAGAGAACAACCTTTTGCTCATGTCTTCATTTTGCATGGAGAGACATGTGCCAGAGAAATCCACGTGATGCTGGACTGGCATGTGCCACAGTGAGTTTCTGTCAGCCATGGCTTTGTCCGTCCTGCCGCCCCATGGGACCCTCAGGATTTTGGGACCATTAATGCTTGTTTCTCTGTGGAAACCCCAGGGAGGTTCAGGATCCCTAGCCAACCTGGGATGGGAGCTCTGGGTAGCGGCTGCAGTGACACCTTCAAGCTTTGAGATGCTTTTTCAGCCTGCAGTCATGAGGAGGTGGCAATTGCACGACCCTGTGGAAAGCAGAACGGTGATGCTGTGGGGGACCGGCAGCATAAGCAGCTGATAACTAACTGCCTGCCTCCCCCCAGGGCAAGTCCCTGGCGTGGAGAGGACGGCGGGAGGAGGAGGGACCCGCACCTCAGACCAGCAAGAAAGGGCAGGGTGAAGCAGTGTTGGCAGGTAGGCAGCGGGCAGTGGTGTTATAGGCTGCAGCAGCAGCCGTATGCACACATATTTTTGCAAGCTTCTGCAGGCTATTCCAAAAAAGAAAGAAGTACTGCAGGGAGGGAACATCCTGTAGGCATGATAGAACTAGTGCCCATTTTCCCTGCTAAGTCCCAGGGCCATCCCTGCAGCTTTGCAGAATGAACCTTCCTCTGTTTATATGAGCACATCCCTGTTTCTGGCACTTTTTCTGTAATGTGTGTTTATAAAGGCGCTCATTCACCCCCAAAACCAGAAAATGGTGCATGAGAAAAAGTTTGGCTTAAGCCACAGCATGGTGAAACTTTCATGCTCTTTCTATTTGCTTGTCCTGCTGCTTGGAGCCAGCAGTTTAGGCATATCTCTCTGTAACTGCACAATCCTGAAGGACAGAGGTTTCTATCCACTTCTTGGGCTGCTGCAGCTCTTTCTAAGTCCACCTTATTACTGAAATTGTTGCTACTTAGCCAAGGAACTCAGCACAAACGCACATCACACACACACACACACAATTTGATAGTTCTGCATGGCTCTTCACCCAAAAAACCAAAACGTCTGGTCTGCATTTATTCTAAAAAAATCCCCCTAGTCTACTGAATTAATGATTTCCCTTCCTTACGCAATGTGCTAGCAGCTATGCTGTTAGAAACGAAGGTAGTGTCTGCACTTGGGGCTTTCTCCTTGCACAAAATTGCCTCAGCCTTCAAGCTCCTTTGTGTTGCGGTCAGTGCTCTGCAACAGTGCCTTCATGTTTATCAAAGGAAATGCTAGGTTTTTCAGAGTGTCTTGAGTAATAGTGGAGGCAAACAGCTTCTAGTGGGTGTTAAAATACTTTTCTAATTTGACAGGTTCATACAGCAGACATTTGTTAACAAACAAAAGCACTGGTTATTGGCATCTGCTGTACAGGCAGTAAAATTAATTCAAATCAAATTGGGCACAGAGAGGGAATGATAATACACCTTCTCTTTCTCCCACTCTGCAAGGAGCCACCCTGGACTTTGCAGCAGTGACTGTGGTGTTGCTGCAGACGGATGCTGGGCGAAGGAATGGCACAGTTTTGGAGACCAGCAACCTGTCACCTTGGTCAAATCCTGGTTGCCCCAGTTGCTCAAGTAGCTGACAGAATGTACATTGGCCATGATGCAGTAACAGAAAACGAGGAGGAAGCTGGGGGATGCTGTGTCCTTGTGTGGACATCAGCACTCACATGATGGTTTGAAATTGTTGGGCTGTGTTACTGCCCAGTCAACGGCTGTGGCATGGCACAACACACATGTCAAGGGGACAAGAGCATGGATCCTACCTGGAGTGTTGCTCCTCTGTGGTGGTGTGGCCATGGCCATGACGTGCTGCTCATCTTCCTTGCTTTCAGCTTCTGCTAAACAAGGCGCAGATCTGGGGGCTGAAGACCCACTCCAAGCTGGAAAGCCTGTCCCTTCCAGTAGGTTGTTCTGGACAGTTCAGCATATTTCAGACAATCACGACATGATCTTGTTGGTGACATTGCCTCAGGAGCCCCTCTTAGACTGACAGCTAATGGGACAAAGCTTGCTGACATGGCCTGGGATGTGTGCCAACACATCACCCATTGCTGAATAAACTTGACCTTGTTGTTAGGAAGAGAGGGGATCCTGCTCTCCACTGTAAGGAGACAGATGACGCAGGGGCATGCTGCTGGATTGGATAGAGGCATTAGAGGGGCATAAAAGAAGTTACCATGCAAAGGTTGTGGTACACACACACGGCCAAAGGAAATAATTACTGAGACAGGTCACTTCTCTATGAAATAACATGGAATCCCTTTGAGATGGATGCAGACAAATCATTTGGGCACACAAAGGTCTTTCAGCTGGCAGAGAAGAATGCAGCCCATATTCAGTGTGACAGAGATTATCTTGGACATTTGTGTGGAGACGTGTCCCAGGGTGATGCTGGGACACAAACAGCAGCATCGGGGTGGAAGTGGGGCGATGGCATCACCTCTGTGCTTGCTACTGGAATGACTGCAGCAGAAATGTTTTGTCCAGCCCTGAGCCTACAGCTGAGAAACACGCTGCTAATTTAGAGGAGACTCTGAGAAGAGCAATGAGAACAATTAGGAGACCAGAAAACTTGCCTTGGCAATGGAAGAGTGGGGAGTTCAATTTATTTGACTTATCACCCAGGAAGCCAGGGGCTGACTTGATCCATGTCTTTAAGTACCTGCTGGGAACAGGGATGGGATGACAGAGGGCTCTTTGGCCAAGCAGGCAAATGGATAACAAGACCCAGCTGGTGCAGGTTAAAACAAAACAAATTCAAAGCAGAAGTGAAGGGTAGCTTTTACCAGCTGGGTCAATTGAGGGCTACGGTGGGGTCTCAGTCTTGTTCCAGATGTTGCCCTTGAGCCTCAGCACTCCTGCCTTGCTCCTCCGTTAACTCAGGGGGAGTTAACGGAGGAGCAATCCCTGCCTTGCGGTTCACCTAGGAGAAGGCTGGCAGGGTGGTGTGGGCTTAGTTTAACCCCCAGGGCCATGCAGCTCTGTGGATGGCCCCAGTGGGGCTCAGTCTTCTTCCCCACAATCACTTGCAAGTATTGTGTCCCCCAAAGTAGAGGAATTGCCCAGGAATGCAGCAGCAATGTCTCTCCTCTGCTGGCTCAGCTCAGGGCTTGCTTTACTGCTCTCTGGGGGCATGGGGCAGCCCAGACCACTGGCACCCTCCATGGCACTGGCACTGCCCTGGCATGGGTTGCTTGGCCAGGGGGGCAAGAAGAAGGTGCTGCCTCTCTGCTGATGGGCTCCCAGGGTGCCCAGCCTCTTGGATAGTAGGGAAGGGACTGCCTAGATCAGGGATCTAGCACCATGTCCCTTCACTCCTTTATCTCTGCATAACCTTTTGCTGCTCCCCCTTGAGCACCAAGCCTGACTGATTGAAGCGCAAGGCAAGCCTGCGCTGCTTTGGCTTATGCTGGGGGGAGCAGCATGGTCTCTTTTTGGAGTGATGCAGCAAGGGAAGGAGGGAGGAAGGGAGGGGAAGGGGCCACAACTGGATGCCATTTCCCCCCTTTCCTCCTCACTATCTCAAGGAGAGAAAGGCCATGCAGGTAGTACCTCCTTAGCCTAGGCAAGGAAGGCCAAGGACGCAAGAAGCATTGGCAAGGCACATATGATTACCAGCATAAAGTCAAAGCCTATCTTGGGTAGCATGTAAGTTTGGTCCGTCTATGTTGCTATCACTCTAGATGGTCTGCAGAAAAAAAGCAGCATCTCAAACTAACTGAGGTGGATGGACTTGTGTCTCTCTTGCTTGGGACTAGCACATTCATATTTTGAGGCAGATGACTCTCATGTCCCCTGCATCCTATGCAGTGTGTATTCTGAAACAGGATAACCTATTGGGGTGGAGGACTACAGGATGATCTCAGGGACCTGTCCCGGGCACAAGGCACCCAAAACCATCTGTCTGTCTGGAGAGGATAATGGAAAAACTATACTGTCAACTGTGCCCAGGTTTCCTCCAAGAGGGAGTTAGATTGCATGAAATCTTTGCTACCAGTCTGGGGTCGGAGTCTGGGAGTGAAACAGAGGCTGGGCTTGGGCTGGTGAATGGTGAATGGCTTTGCCTACTGCTGCATTGAAGTAATACTTCACTGCCATTTCTGCGCCTGGCTGTATTAATGTTTTAGAAGACCTTGCACAAAAGCTCAGAAGGGTTTTCCTTGCTAGCTGAATGGCCAAATTTTCATTGTTATCCCAAGGATTAACTCTAGTGCTCTAAGAGCTACGCAGTTTTCTTTCCTAGCTATGGAAGTAGCTGATACTGTCTCTGAGAGACTGTATGATTTCTTGAATGAAAAGGGAAAGCACAAAGATTTTTTGTGAGCTGCTCTGCTACACTACTCAGTAACACATGGTATTTGTTCACAGCAAACCCTTTCTCCGTAGGAGAGGATTTTCTGCTCTTCTTGGTGAAATAGGTACTGTAACGCTGAAGTCCTCTGAAGAGGGTATTTTCTGCTTGCAAGGGAAAAGGTTTAAAAAGCAGTTGGATTCAACCTTTGCTCCCTCAGAGGTAGGTGAGCAGATGCATGATACAAGTTGCTCTTATACCCAATTTTGTTCCCTTTCTTACCACGTTCCACTGAGATAACAAGATAACCATTTATTACCCAAAGCTGTAATGCTCTCCTAGCCAGAGGTCTAACACTGGCTCTCCCTCTGTCATAAACATTTGAGACTAGAAGCTGCAGACCTGGACGATGTCCCCTCTGCATGTGCTCCACAGCTCCACCTCCAGTGGCCCCACAGCTATGTGTGCCAACTTTGTGTTTTGGAGGAAAACACATTCCCTGTTTTCCAGGTTTCTCTTGGGATTAGGACTGTGGCAAGCCTGGCTGCAACTCTTGTGATTTCCCTTCTTTTTCCTTACTCCTGGCATTTCCCATGGTGGAAGCCGGCTTTCCCCATGGGCCCGCTCGTGTCTGTACTTCCACGCCAAGCAGGAAGGAGGCAGCAAGTGCTGGTTCAAAGTGTGCCTCGGGGTACACTTCCAGCTTCCTTTTATTGACTCCAGAGACCTCTCTTGAGTTTGCAGTCTAAATGGCTTTGGACTGGAGAGAGGCAAGTCCTTCCCTGACAAACTCTCTGGAGACTGCACGTGTGCTCAGGGCTTGAATCAGCAGAAAAAGTTTTAGTGACTCCATTGGCTTTGAATGAGGCACGGGAGGATAGGCCAGTGGTGAAAGCGAGGAAAAGCAGAGAGCTGGTACCTCAACAAGAGACGGTGAACGGAAAGAGCCGAGATGGCTCTTCTTTCCTCCTCCATATGAAATTCTGTAATAAAAGCCAAAAAGGCTTGTTTTCTGTTGTAAGGAAAACTGATTTCTTAATGAGTGAGTAGGAGATTTCAGTTCTGACAGGATGGGCTGGCTCAGGGTTCATAAAACTGTTATGCTTCCCGCTCTTCCAGATATGCCATCTTTTCTGGAAATTATGTTTGGCTGAAATCTGCCATCTTTGGATGTTTGCCTGTAATTCCAGATGTTCAATGGCCTGGTCAGAGTTGTTATGCAGAAACTTAGAGTCCATGCACTGCAGATGAACTGGTGTGTCCTGTGCAGGTGTCCTATTTGCTATGCACTGAAATGGATGTCTTGAACTTTTTGTAGATAATGCAGAGAGGGTTGTGTGCTCAGGATGCCAGGGGATCATTGCACAGGCCTGTCTGTGGTGGGACTCGGGCTGTGCAGCGAGCTGGACATGCTTATCCATGATTTCTGTCCTGCAAAACCCTCCATGGGGAGAAACATGGGAGCCCTGTTTAGGGGGAAGGTGTATGAGACTGAATAATTAAAGTGCTTTCATGGTTAACAGGCTGTTGAAAACCTCTGCTTGGCAAGATGAGGGAGATTGTCTTCCCCCTGAGGCTAAGACCCCCTTTTGCAGGTGAAGTCTATAAACGTAAGTGGAGGAACACTTGATGGGACCACAGACCACCCAGCTCCAGTGCCCAGTCTCTGACTAGGACCTGTGACAAACAGTCTACTGGACAAGCAGGAGATAATATTTGTTGACAGTCTGGCAGTTCACCTAAAATCCTGGTCTTGACACTTCTGACAGCTAAATTATGTGGAGAAAAAGACTTTTTCCTGTTCTGGGGGCAGGCTGCTGCGGAGTTGAATGGTGGCTCTTGTTCTGTGATGTGAGATTAGTGATTTTCTGCCTGTCGCTCCGTGACTGTCCTGACCTTCCCCAGCTGTCCCTCCTTGGCAAAAGCCCATGCCACCTGTCCCCGTGCAGGGGACCTGTCCTTTCCCTGGCCCCACTGTCTGCCTCTGGTCCCTCTGCCCCTTTTGGCCCCCGTCGCGGCACTCGATGGCAGGTCGCCTCATGTAAGTGCAACCATTTCCACTCGCTTTTCCAGCTCTTAATCTCATAGCATGGCACCTTAAGCATCTTCTTGTTACTTCCAGTCGTGGCTCTCTTTGCTGACGTTGGGGAAGTGAGCTTGCAAAATGTTCCTGATTTTCTGTAAACTGGAGGTGAGAGAGTGAATTTTAACCACCCTCTGAATCCAACGGGCTGGACAACCTCTCCCTGCAGCCGGAAATCGCTGTGCCTTCTGTTCTGTAAAGCAGGTGCTTTGTTAGAAACACTGTAGTGGAAAATGCAATGTAAAACTGAGTGTAGACTTATTTTAGACACGGTAGTAGCAGAATTAAGAAGGGAAATATCTTTGACTTACTGGGGGAAGTCATTTAGGAAGAAATTGGAATGGTTAATTAGAGAAAATTATCCCAATCTAATACTTTAAGGCTAATTTAAATGCTCCAGTCTCTTTCATGTAAGGAAAAATCTCTTCTAATAGCTTAGATTATTATCAAGGGATGTAAGTTTAGCAATAGCAACAAATTTTTATAAATTTTCCATCTAGAAATATTGTTAAAGTGGTGCCCAAAATACTGTGACAGAGATGTAAAAATCATAGTGGGCTGCTTCTTTATTTTCTTTTTTTTGGGGGGTGTGTGGAGGGGTGGGAAGTTGGGGACAGGGAGAGGAGAGAGAAAGATTTATGCAGCTATTCCAATTTTGATGTACAGCATAAGGGATAGAAATTTTAAGATCAAAAGATATACCTGTGTGATTCCTGAATCTTAAGCTATCAAAAGAAACACTTAATCACTTGCTAAATCCCAGGATTTATAGAGGTGTCAGTAAAAATGCTTCTTTTTCACAGTAGGTATCATATTGCAAATTCCCCAAACATTTTGTCTGGCTTATACTAAGAAATTAAAAAAAGCCTCAGGTTAATTACCTATGGTTCACTAATTCAATCTGTTACTCAGACTCCCAGCTGTCAAACTAAGAGCTTGGGAGTGATGCTTGACAACTTTCCCAAAGCAGAATCCTGGCTTTCACCTGCCAAAGACCTGAAGTTTTGCAGGCTGTGCTGCCCTTGAGGTGATAGTAGATGGCCAGCTTGCAACTGTACAGCTGCTGCAAAGGCATGACCAAAGTGGGAGAGAAAACCGGCTTGTCCCATTACCACTATGTTCCGGTCTCCTTTGCCTTGGTTTGGGTTGTCTGTCGTTTCCTCATTATTTCCTTTACTTCCTAATGCAGTCGTTTTCTAGCTGAAGAGACTCCTCTCCGTGATTGCTTGCTAAAACTCTCATTGTTCAAGAGAAGCCTTGTTTGGATTTTACCAATTTTCCAGTTGGAAGAGGAGGACAGTACTCTTTTTCTGTCTGCCTAGTTTCCTGTGCTTCCCAGATGGTCCCACCTGATGCAAACGAGGTAGCCTAGTAGAGAAACAAGGACAAAACAGGGTCTGGAGGTGGACTGTGGCTACTGCTGTTCCTGTGAGAGAGCTGCACGGCGTCTGCTGCTGCCAGCACTGTGCTTCTTCCGCGACAGCATGGAGCATTTGGACACTGAATTTCTAGTTGCTGCTTTCATTTACCTTCGTTCTCACAAGAGCTAAAAGCAAGCCAGCTGACAGCTTCTCCCTCACTAAGTAAACCCCTTTCCTTCCAAAATCAGCAAAATCCTGTTGCATAGTTACATGTTTAGCGTGAGCCTAGGCAGCAGCCTGTGTGTGGCCATTAGGCTGTGTGTGAGGGGGAGCTTGTATGGGAGACTCCAGAAAATTGCCTTAATGAGTCAGCACCGTACAGCCCACACAGGGGTAGCCCTTTATTTTCTCCTGAGAGGTGGTAACCTATTAAGCTACTCTCGGATGCAGCTCTACCCTCACACCTCCGGGAGAGATGAATGCCATTTAGTCACTGGGTAGATAACACATGTCTCCTGACAGTATCTGCAATTACCTAATGAGAAGTTGTAGGATATTTTTTCCCTTTGGGAGATACATTTTCAATGTAATTATGCATCTCCTACACCAGGGATGCTTTGCTTCAGCTAGCGTAAATTCTGCTTTTCACTGCAATTTTTGCAGAGGAGTGGGACAGATTCTGTTAGTCTAGAATAAATATGCAGTGATTCATATTTTCAGTAGAACAATTACATTATGCCAATGTTACTATAATAAACTTGTCATGTCTTTCTTTCTTTCTTTTTTTTTTTTTTTTTAATAGCACAGTTCTGACAGTATTATGTTTTAAAAACATTAGAAGAGTGGACTAATTTCCACAGAAGTGGTCAGCACTTCACTTCTTATATAAGCATGATGTGGCAGCTTTGGGACCAGAATACAAATGGCTCCTGAAGGTATCTTTCTACCTACGAATTTTAATGTTAGGAACTCTAATAACAGTGAAATGCCATGATGACTCCTTTGTGCCACTCTGGCACAAAGCTGGCGAGCAGGGAACATACTGAGCTGATGACTGCATTCCCAAATGTTCATTAGCATTTAGCCCACAACTTTTGTGAACAGGACCAAAAATGGGTATTCACCTTAAATTACGTAAAGGAATTATAAGAAAGTAATCAGCACATTCGGTGCTGTAGGTATGCTTTCAGGCATAGATCAACCTTCAGCCTCAGTGGAGGCTGGGAAGAAACAACCTAAAAGTGTGTTACTTGATAATAACACAATGCCCAAGACTACTGTGTCTTTCCATGGAGCAGCTGATTCTGGCCAAAGGATTTTAGCTGGGTACACCACTGCAGTTTTCTAGTATCGCAGACGCTATGTTCACAAGTGCAACTAAAGACTTTTGGAAGAGATGACATAATAGCACATGGGGCAAAAACTGAAAATACGGCCAGATTTTGGTCTCATTTGGATTAATTTTAATGTGGAGCAGCAAATCCAAGAATTTATGCAAAAATAGTTCATGTACAGCTATGGTAAACGGAGCGTGCGTTTGCTCCCAGCTGCCACATGCCTCAGCCCATCCCCCTCAGCCTCCCTCTCCAGGGCTCAGGCGGCAAGCTAGCCCCATATTGTGCTGGCCACGGGGAGATGGGTGCTGTGTGCGGGCTCGTGCTCCTTGGTGCCTCGTGTGCTCTGTGGCTTCGCAGGGGTCCAGATGCCTACACCAGACCCAGGTTTCTGCCAGCTGTCACCATCAGAAGTCATGGTAGCAATGAGGCTGTACTCAAAATGACGGTTTCATGCACCCTCTACCTGCATCTGTGATGCCCTAAACATGTCGGTACGAGTCCTGATGGGGAAAGGGAATTGCAGGGGTAGGATGCAGCTGTAGAAGCAAGGGAAGACAGCAAAGGCTGAAGTGGCACCGCAGAGAAGAGGTGGGGAAGCTGGGTATGGAACACAGGGACAGAGAACAGCACGTCAGAGCTGGGAAAGGCTGGGGAAGGAAAGAGGCAGACAGCTGTTAAAGTGGCTTGAACCAGCGTGGAGAGCTTTCATTGAACAGGCCAAAGGGAGAAAGGGAAGTCTCTCCTCCTATTTTTAGCCGAGCAGCTGGATTGCTCTACTTCCCTGCCTGCGGGGGTCGGGCAGTAATGGAAGCCACCCTCCGAGCAGCTGCCACGCAGGAGCAGGGCTGTGCTTTGCCTGCAGGTACAGCTGATTTCCAAGTGCTGCGGCACAGACCTCCCCTCAGCTGAAAGCCAGGAGAACAAAAACACTAAGGGACCCAGCCATGGATGGGCATGTGTGTGCTGCTGGCCGTGCCGGGGCACCTGGGGGCATCAAGGGCTGCGAGTGGTCCTCCCCTCTCAAGTGCTGGGAGACCACAGCTACGCCTGGGCAGAGGTGTGTCCCATCTTGCGGGTGAGCTCCCCATCAACCTTGTGTGGAGCAGCCAGTCTCCATTTCAGCACTTGGTGCATTCCCCGTGCTTGGGAGCTTGACGCCACATCATTTTGGGTACCTTTGGTAAATCCTCATCTGCCTAGGGAGATCATCTTCCTAATTTATCAGCAAGCACCTTGTGCTTTTCCAGAATGCGATTCAGTGCAGCTAAATTAGGTTCCTGCCTTGCTTTGTGCTTTGAAAGAGCCTTTATCTCTGTCTAATGACTGCAGAGTACATGCTTCCACCTCACGTGCTTAAGTTAGGTGATGCCATACATATACTACTGATTTCCCCTGGTCCATGTCCAGGAATTAACACCATATATTCCTGGCCTTCCGGGAAGGTATCATCTCAGAAATACAGATTGAGGGTGTGCCTAGCTGAGCAGATAGGACGGGAGATGGTGTGTAAGGCTGAAGGTGATAAAGGAAGAGAGAGGATCAGGGCTGTGCTTACATGAGTGTGACTAACACTTACAAAGACCTGCCTGGGTTTCCGTCTCTACGGGGAATTCTTGGTGATGTGTTGTCAGGAGCCATTTTAATCAGTGGTTGTCTGTGGGGAAGTACAAAAAATCAGTTAATTGTGTAGATTTTCTTTTTAATTAACATTTTCATTTTTACTGTAACCTTTTCTTCTGCCATCACAAACCTGAAGATGGTGTTTGAGGAAGAAATGGATGAACTGACATCACCTTTTTGTCCTCCAGGGGTCTGTGAAGAGGCGATGAAATGTAGCAGGTAGTTCACCACTGTCAGGATCATGTCTTTTATGCAAAAGATGGCCATCTGGTTTAGTTTTTGGTTTGTGATTTTGAGTTAACATCCACACAGGGTGGGTGCAAGGGGGCCACAAAAGATGCAGTTCCTCTGACTGTCCATTGAGATAAATTCCTTGCATCTCAGCCTGTGGCTGGTGAAAAGCCGGGCTTTGCTGGGGCTGTGTGGTTTCCCAAATGCCAGCGTGCACGGCCAAACGCACGGCTTGTTGCACCGCTGCCGGTGCAACAGCAGAGGAAGAGGCAGACCTGATTCATCCCCTACAGATTAAGAGCAGCATTAATGTGGTGGCCATAACCTAAAGGGACAGAGCCTAATGAAAAAGGGCTCTATCAGCATCACAGGGCATCTGCGGCCACAAAATAAGCCATCTTGTCCTGCTGTCCTTGTGTAGTTCACACTTGTGGGTATGTACGGCTTATGGTGAGGAGAATAAACTCTCTGGGAAGAAGCTGGTTGGAGGGAAGGGGGGTGAGCTGGTGCTGAGTTACAGGTGGCAGCAGCCATCCTCTGGGCACCTTTCTTCCCTTCCACTTCTGTGTGGGAGTGAGAAACTCTGGCAAAGATTAGTGTTAAGTCTGTGTCTGTTCTGAAGTCAGTTTAGGCACTTCAAAGATATTGTGTGCCAGTGTCTTCAGGTCATCAGTTTGCCTAAGTGTCTCAGATCAAGGAGTTGGGGAATTGGGGGCAGTGGGAGCACGCAGTGTTAGCCTGTCTTTGACATGTAGGAGGCAGCAATTTTTATGATGTGTTTGGCTAACTGACGCATAGGTGTGGGGAATCCTTTCCTGCCCAAGGTGTCTTGCAGAAGCAAGGTATTGACGGCACAGTGCTTTGCCACCTTTAATTACCTTGGCCTGGGGTGGCTGATGAATGTTGTCACCAACATGTATTAAGCTCCATCTGCAGTCTCTCTCCTTCTGTTTTCCTCAGCTCCTCATGTCCCAGGACACAGCACGTGTGAAGACCATACGCTTTTTGCCAGCTCCTGAAGCAGATACCAGCAAGATGGGATGCTGCTGGTGATACCTTTTCCTCACAACCAAAATGTCTGCACAGCTCTCAGGGCAGGGTTATGGGTCATTTGAGCAGAGAGTGAGGTCAGAAATCAGGCAAGCAAGATGCAATGAGTGGAGTCATGCCTGGGCAATTTCTGGGCTGCTTTCTGGGCACTTCTTGGTATGTTTCCCCCAATTCGTTTACACATGGGGCTGGGAGTCACGCCTCCCTTCATGCTGCTGTTACTGCGCTGGCTGCTGATCTGGATGAAAAGGTTGTTAGGAAAAAAGGTTAGCTTGGAAGCAAAGAAATTGCCTTTCTGTGTATATGCCCAGTCTTCACAGGGACTGCAGGAAAAGCCAGCTCAGGCAGGCTTGGGTTTTGAAGAACTCTGTGGGTTGGATTTGGGCAATTTAGCCCCATTCCTGCTCTGGGTCTTTCACCTGGTGAATGCACTGCCAGAGCCTGAAGTGGACCTGTGTGTAGTGGACAGATGGCTCCTGCTGAGCTTAGGGCTGCTGACTGCCTGCTGGCCCCAGAGAAAAAAGGGTAGCACCCCACACTCCCTGATGAGCTCCCCTGAAATGTGATCTTGCTGTAGCAGCTGCCTTTTATTGCTGAGAGACACCACTAGGCTTCAGGTGGTATCTCACAGCTCAGCACCTGCTGGGAGCTGTGACCTGGCACTCCCTTCCCTTCTGCACCGAAGCAAGCCAGCCTGCTCAGTCTGGAGTGCCAGCAGGAGCTCAGTGGGTGTTATGGCCAACAGTTAATAAATACTCAGAAGCTGGCACACAGCCTACTGCTGCACCCCACCTCTGCTCTAAAGTCTGGGCTTTGTCCTCCAGTGCAGTCGGAGGGTGGGGGCTGGTGCCATTCTTCTGCAGAGTAAGTTGCTGCAAAAGAAGAACCACAAGCACTCCTGTCACAGATTTTTCACCAAAGCAATGCTCAAGTATCAGTCACTCAACATCTCCGTCCTGGCTTAGAAAACCACATTGAGTGAGGGATCACACCGCCTTGGTCCCCATCCACTCTCAAGGTGATCTTGGGGACTCCAAGGAAATTCACTTCTCCTGGAAGGGAGCCGGGAAATCAGCTTTCACCTGGGATGCCAGGCTTTGAGGGTAAGAATTGAATGGCTCCTCCCATTGAATGGCTGGAGATGTGCTTACCTGCTTTCAAGAAAGGGCTATGGGTGGCCCCAGGAGCAATGGAAGGGTATCAAAGAGGTTTTTGAGCTGGCTGGTACAATTATTTTAATATTTCTGAGATTTTAGTATTCCTGTGATGTGTTAGGGCACTGACAACCTTGGACAGACATCTTTTTATTATTGTTTAAGCTGATGTGGTGAATCGCTGTTGGTACTTGATCTCATCTAGATCTGATATAGTGGCTGGCTGTACCTGCTGTTCTAGTCTTGCAGCTTTTGCCATTGTGCAGTTTCTGCATATAAGATCTGGCGTGTGATTTGAACATGAGGTATTGGGGGTACAGAAAAACACTGAGGTTTCCAGGAAGCTGAAAGGTACATGAACAAGTCTTCAGTGATGCTGTGTGTTTGAGTCTTGACTCATTTGGAAATCCAACAGATGAAGCCATCTTCTTCAAATTTTGCTGGCAGAGGAATCACAGATGTATTTCGAGCACTTTCCATTTTCTGGCATTACTTCATAATTCCAGCCTTTCTTCTTCTGCTTCAGGCCTGCTGTTCACCAGAGCCTATTTCAGCCTCAGTCCTCACAGGCAGCACATGGGTCACGGTAGTTCACAAGAAGGTATTCAGCTCATTTGCTTCATCTCAAACACTAATTCACTGCACACATTTCGGGGTGCATGGCATCAGATGCCTCAGGCAAGCAAGGAGAGTGACTAAGAGGCAAGGATGTGTGGTGGATGCACCCTGGAAATGCTGCTATGTTAGGTAAGCATGGAGGACCTGGGCTTGGTGTCAGTTTTTGATCACGGCCTTGAAAACATCCCTGCGTCTCCCAGCAGGCTCAGGCAGATGAGAGCATTTTATTATCCCTTGCACAGTATCCAGGGGAACCTCAGGAGCTCCCTAGCAACAATGCAGCAGGAAAAGGAAGTGTCTTAAATCCTGGAGCAAGTGCGTTTGTGCAGGGCTTTTGGCCCATGGGCACTCTCTGTCCTGGTTGTGATGGAATGGAGAGATGCTACCTCCTTCCACAGTAGTTCCAGGCAGAAAAAATGGCAAAGGCTGCAATTTCTGGAACTGAGAAAGAGGAAAAGGAGCAGTCATGGTCTAAGGGACCATGTGGTTGCTCCATGAGGAAATTATTCTCCAGTCGTTAGCTGAGATGCACAGCCAGTCTGTATGTCTTTTAGAGTAAAGCTTCCCCTTTTCCTCTGCTCTTGTAAAAATGGACCTTTTCAAGTTCTTTCCCTCCTTTTCTATGTCCATTTAATCATCCCTTCATCCAAATCTAATGTTTCCTTGTTTCTGAAGATGGCACACCTGATCTTGCCATTGTTTATCTTACCACTCTGCCATAAGTGGATCATTATGAGAAAATGGGAAACTGTACCATCTTGGTTCCCTCAGGATTAGCTTTATAAAGGATCCCAAATTTCCTTGATGGCAAAGTTTTCAAAGACAAAATGCAGCCCTCTGCAGCAATCAGGTGCTAAGGTCCTTTAGGAGCTGAAAGAGCACTGACACGGGAGACAAAAGGCTCCATGTGTAAACGTCACCTTACAAGTTTGATTTTAGATTTTTAATTTTGAAATTGTGCATCCCCCCTTTGTTATATAGGCCATCAGTCCATCTTCAATTTCCTCTGCATCTTGGAGTTGTTCACCTGACACAGTTCCCCTGAAAGGCACCATGACAAGGTGCTCTTTGCATGTATTTAACTTCAGATGTAGGCAGTATCTGAGAGTTGGTTGTGTCCCTCCAGTTCTTCCAGCAGTGTGCTGTGTTTTGCTTGGCTGGACTGGCATATAAACATCTGTAACCGAGCCTGAGCTGTTAACAAAAAAACCCTCAGTCTGTCCTCATAAAGTCTTGAAAAAAACACCATGTTGCACTTTATCTCCACATGTAAGCTCTGTTCTTGGCAGACACAGGAGTGTCTTCTTCCAGAAATGGGATGGCTGGGAAAGAGTTCACAGCTGGTCCCAGGTGTCTGTGGGACTGGTAGCTTCTTTCTGTTGCTCACCAGGATGTAAATTCTAGGCATCTTGTTCAGGGAAGAGCTGCATGCACCTGGAACAGAGTTAGCCTTTCTGCTTGGGGAATGTATGAGGCATTTTGTCTAAAGCGTTGTGGCTTTTCCCTAGATTGTCCTGGTGTTTGGAAAGGGATGGAGCATTGCCTTCCCTTGTCTTGACATGAAGAATTTTCCTGACTAAAGGCGGCATGGCTGTAGCTGGGTAATTTTGCTGTTCTCACTCTGACTAAAATTTGCTTTACCACTGCGGTGCATATTGCACTGCAGATACCTTGACATGGTTTAAGTATCTCTCCTTTATTCAACTCTGCTATGGATATCTGTGTACTATGTCACTTTCCACATCATCAGGGTAAAATTTTTCCAGCTTCATGGGCATCCAGCATTCCCTCTGCTTGGTCATTTGGAGATGAATTCATGTGCCGCCCCCCCCCCGCCCCCCCCAGGTTTAGTGCTATTGCAGCGTTTGCAACCATGATGAGCTGAGCAGAACTTGGGCTGATGATTCATTGCTGGAAGAGTGTTGAGCATACAAATGAAAGGCTACAATCAGCAATGGAGCTTGTTTTGCGTGTTTCTGCTCTACTTTGCTTCACCAGCAGGAACATTTCTAAGACCAGCCTGCAATCCTCTGCTGCCTTGATGGTCTGCTCTCTGGCGATGTAGAGCTGTAGAGACTCCTCTGACATGCACAGGCTGTGGAAGGACTCTTGTACTTAATGAATGTGAAATGCTGCTGGCCTGCACCTATGCTAAGCACCTCCTCTCTTGGTGGCCTCTATTAGTGCTTTTTATTACTCAGGCAAGTTAGCGGTTCAAACAAATACCGAAAGAAAAATAATGGGCATATGCATCTCACTGCCCTCCTCATATAAAACAGTGTGCAGTGATGAACCCTTATTATTTGTGTGCTTCTAGCGACTTGTAGATGGCCACAATCCAGATTAGATGCGCTGTGCCAGTACATCTGATTGTCAATAAGAGGCAGCTTGACTCAGCTGAAGCAAAAGCTTTTTCTGCATATGACAGAAAAGTGTTGCTAAAGTTGGCTGACTCCCGGACTGTGTAGGACATATTCCAACTAAAATGTTTTTTAGTTTTGGGTTTGTTTTTTTTTGATAAACATCTTCCAGCTTCTTTTTTGAAGAAATGCATTCAGAACTTCCTGTAAGGCATTTGGCAAAACTGATAGTTGGCACTTTACGTGCCCTGCTCTCCTTCT
This sequence comes from Dromas ardeola, assembly GCA_013398915.1. NCBI lineage: Eukaryota > Metazoa > Chordata > Aves > Charadriiformes > Dromadidae > Dromas > Dromas ardeola. The sequence goes on from VYZM01022817.1 coordinate 417,099, forward strand.
GGTGAAAAGAGTCAGTTTTTGGTGTAATTCTGTTGGCTGCAGTGGTTTTATTTCCATTTGTCCTAATCAGAGAGGACGGAGTCAGGACCTGACATTTATCCACTGGTGGCACAAAGGTCAGTGCTGGCTGAAAGGCAGGTGGAGATGGAAGGGAACAAGCCTCAGTAAAGAACACAAGAGGATCAATGCACCAGCTCTGTTGTTGAAAAGTCTCCTGTTAGTGCTGAACTGGGCAGCAGAAATCGGCGGTTCACTGAAAACAGCAAGTGGTGGTGTGGTGGTAGACCAGAAACACACCCATTATCAGTGCAATTGCTCATGCAAGCATTTATTGAGCTCCTTAGGGAAGCAGCTGAACCGGGCCATTACGCTGCCTCCCAGGTGCTGAAATAGCCTGTTGTCTCCTTGCATTAGTTATTTGTGTTGAGGTTCTACTGGTATTTCTAAGTTGAAGTGGGTAAATGTTTGTTCTGGAGATGCACTTTCATGCCCATCCCCTCTGAGCAATACAGTTATTCATAGAAGTGTGGAAATTTAGCACGCAATAGCTCGGGAAACTCACTCTTTCCTATTTGGAGCCCTAATTAGAGCAATTAATCACTGCTGCTTCTGCCATCTAGGCTTCCAGGGTAGAATATATTGTCCTCTCTTGTCGGAGCAGAAATGTAAAAATGGTTTCCCTTTACCTGACACTTTGCCAGTAGAGCCTTTGTCAGTGTCTGCCTCCTACCAGATTCTATCTTGCCTGAGAGCTGGAGCTGAAAATGTAAAGAACAAATTGATGTGACTGTTCCAAAAGAAGGAAGAGGTGTCAAATTTTAAGAGATCAGCTTCTACTCTGTGTGGGTTTTAGTTGGATTTCTCCACTTGAAATACCTTTCTTGGGAATTTCTTGTGGGTTTCCATTTTGCTGTAACAAGATTACAATTTTTTTTTTCCAGGAATACCTGGACATTTCCACTGTAGATAGGGGTTTTCTTTCAACTTAGTGCAATTAAAACTTCTCCCCACGAAGTCCCTACGTATCAAAGTTCTGCCAGTATGTGCCCAGGGCAGGGTGACAAGGAGGTTGCCTCTGTGTGTTTTGACTCCATTTCTGCCCCTTGGCTGGTCCATCAGTGCTTAATTTAACTGGTTAAATGCACGATTGTCACCCCACTGCCCCTACTTCCCCAAGTGTGAGTGTGCATCAGCTGATGAGCTGTAAGGGGCTAGGGATAACAGTACAGTGCCACGGCCCTCCCTATCTCAAACTATGCAGCACTGTAAATTAGTGCTTTAGTCTCTCTTCTGTATGGTCTTGTGATACTGATAGCTCCTCGGGGGGAGAAAGGCATTTCTTGTGACACCTGACCTCCTGGTGTGCTGCGCCCTACGGTGTACTAGGGCCCTGGGCTACTGAATTTCTCACTGGCCTTGACAGTAAGGTGAGCAGATGAAGATCTCAGCTGCCCCCTCTTGCCTCTTTTCCTCGTGAGACCTGTGCAAAAAGTATGGTGGTACCTTCCTGTCCGCAGACCTGCAGGTTTCACGGGGCGTCCGATGGAATGTGACTGGGGAAGAGCCAGGTGTGGCTCCATGATGCTGGAAGTGCCTGCACTTCTGTTGACATTTAGTGGCTGCGTGGGGGTGCTCTCTCGCTCCGCTGCAGTGCCAAACAGAACAGTTGAGCTTGCCTCACCAGTGGCAGTGTCCTGGTTAATGCAGATGGCCACCTGTCCACAGCCAGCACACACATTTTAGCTGCGCACACACGAGACTAAAAACTACCAATAAGTAGCTATGAACACAGTAGGTACTGAACTGCAAGTCTAGTCTAGTCATGTATAAAATAGTTTTTGAATAATCATCTGGAGATTTGAAGCATTTTTAGCTGCACGTGTAAGGCAAGTTGAAATTCCTGTTATTGTTAACATTTGCTGCACATTATGAACAGCGTGAGAGCAGAATTGTGAAATATCCATTTTCCTTTGGTGTAAATACCTTCTGCTGCTTCCTTATCAGTCAGCTTCAAAACCTCTTACAATGAAGCAATTCTCCAGATCTGAGATGTTAATGCTAATGTTTGTCTTTTTGCTGCCCTCAGTGAAAAATTAATGAACAGTCCTGCCCTGTTTATGCTTTTTTTCTTTCCATGCTTAGATGCTGAAATGCATTTACTGAAACAGGGCCAGGGCTACTTTTTGACTTTTGAGATAAATCGGTCCAGGAAAACTTCCAACAGGAATCCTCATTCTTAGAGCTCTGGATCTTTCAGACCTTAAGCAGATAAGAACTGCCACAGCCTTCAGCGAAGGACAGCCCAGAGCGTCACACAGCTCTTGCATCGTGCCAAACATAGGACACAGGCAGAGGTTTTTCATGCCTTGTTGCTTATTTCTATCTATTGCCTCATCAGCTGATGGAATAATTCAGTCCACCATTGGCAGACTCTACCCCTAAACACAGAGGCAGTAAGAACTGCACTTTGCCATCATGAGACTGCGTGCATGCTGGTCCTGAGGAGAAGCTGCTACGGGGACCTGAGGGGGTGAAAACTGAACCCAACACAGAAGATAGCACCTCTGTTGTGAAGGTCTGCAATTTGATCACTCTCATTTTGCTCAGGGGGGAATAAAGACAGTCCTCCTCTCCCCATTCCACTTGACTTGGGCATTTTGCTTTTGTGAAAGTGACCCGGGAGCAGCTCCCCACGTGCAGCCTGTGTTCTTCCGCACCCCTGTGTAACCAGCGCGATGTAGCAAGCCTGGAGCCTTAGCGTCGTGACAGCAACCTGCCTTCCCCATCCTGTAACGCAGGACAGTGTTTCACCTGGGCTGCAACATGTTCTGCCTTACCGTCTCTCAACACACGCACGGAAGAGTCCCTGTTTCCAGGGGTTCAGAAGGTCCCTGCACGTACCCAGCAGGTGCTGGCGTTGTGGTGTCACAAGAGACAGCTGCTTGTTCCCACTGGCAAGACAAGACAGCGTGGGGTCCACTGCATACAGGAACATGAAGCTCAATGCACTAAACGATAGTCCAGGTAAGCCTGGATGATGATGGTGCCTTTCAGTGTTTTCTGGTAGCGCTCCAAAGACTTCACTCAAGAGGAAGTCTCTCTGCCAGCCAAATGCGTTTCTGTGCAGCTATATCTGCTCCCAATGCGTTGAGAGAAGCAACCCTTCTGTTCCATTCAGCATAACAAACCATATTTCTTAGCAACAGTTTCACAAAGAGCTGTATCTGAATTTTTTTCCTTTTGATTTAGAGCAAGCAACGAGTCAGAAAGCAGTTTATGATTTTCTTAACCTCCCAGTCTTATTTTGGTGGTAGTAATTTTTCTGGTTACTAATAATTTTGACTGCTCAGGTCAGAGGGTACTGATCCTGGAATTAACACAGCTCTTGATTATATATAAAAAAAATTTGGACAGATTGAGAGGTTTTCTACACTTGTATTTCCATTTCCTCCGTTTTCCCAGGAGTCTAAGTTAGATGATCTGCATATGCTGGTAGCTTCTGTGTCATCCAGGAAGAGGCAGATAATTCCAAAATGCAACAAAGTAGAAATTTCTCAGCATCTCTCTCCTTTCCGGTGCAAGCATGAGCTTCTTTTGGTAGGACTTTTCCATGTTTCTAGGAGCCATTTGGCCTAGAGCTAGTGAGATGAGCCTCTGCTCAGATCCACCACTGATAATCCCTTGTGAATATCTTTGTGAGAGCATTCATTTTGATCATGAATGCATGGAAATTACATGCACCTTGAGACTGTACGTAGCTCATCGAAAATCCATGACTGCCTGGTTGCCTGGGACTGGATATTATCATCTGGAGCTTTCCTTTCTGTAGCACAGCTTTGTGCTGTTGCCTCCTTCTTTCGTGAGGCAATACCAAAATTTGGATGTTGGTTTATAAAGCACCATCTGCACCATGTGCCAAATCCCTTATATGAATTTGTGGCACTCAGTAATTTGTAGCACAGGTCTACTCAATCTCCCTACATTTAATAATTTAAATGCCTGGAGATTTCACCGAGTATTTTTGTGAGATGAGCTTTCATTTAAAATGTAGAACCTGTGAGAAAAAGCAAATTCTGAAAGAACCTTCTCTAGATCCAAGTATTAAGTTTCCAAAAATATATCCCTGGAAAATAATCCTTTTAGATATTGCAGGTATTCTTCCATCCCAAAATCTGGTGTCCTAATATAAAACCAATGAATGCTTTGGAATGTTTAGTCCTCTGAATCCATTAAGAGGATCACAATAAGCTTTCTCTCCTCCCACTTCTGCATAGCATCTTCTGCTAACAATGGCCACAGACACCAACTGGTGAGGATGCTCATGGTATTTAGGAGGTGTTTAATCTCTATGTGCTGTAGGGAAACAAACAATTCATTTGTAAAGACCATGAAACGAACTTCCTAACATCCCCATTAGACAGAACCATCCCAGGAGTAGAAATCCAGAAGTGAAACACTGGGAACGTCTGCTGGGTTGTATTGCTACTGGAATACATCTACTGGATAGTTTCACTCAGGACATTGAATTTTCTGTGATCTGATTTCTGATGAGTCAGAGCCATTTCGTATGTGTTTTTCACTAGAAGTGTTTCCTTGCATAAAGCTTATGGAGGTCTTCCAGATATCTAAAACTCAGTGAGTGAAGCAGTAGGAGTCTGCAATGTCATCTCCACTGCTAACTCAGGGTAAACTGAAGTTTAAGGCAGCTGGGCCTGAAGGAATGAAAGAGGATATCAGATTTTTTTCTTCTGTAAAGGAAAATACACTTCTCTTAAGAGAGTCTTATGGCTTCTTAAATGACTTGATCTTCAGTCTCAGATTATCTAGGATGACCCATAAACTTCAACAGAACTTCACCAGGTGCCTGAACATTGGGTGGAAAGTACATAGCACAGCTGGCCAGCTGGAAGTGAGGCAGTTCTTTGAATCAAATTTTGAGAACACCAGTTTGTGAATTTCACTCTTGGAAAGCGACACAGGGCAAAAGTTTCAGAACCAATATTGTAATGGAAAGAACACACAAACCCCCTGCACCCAACTTAAACTCTCAGATTTCTTCTAGTTGCTTTGTTTGGGCAGTGCCTCCTTTTGGGCAGGACATGTCGTACACTGAATTGTTGCAACACGTATTCGAAGATTTTCCCTCAGCACTACCTTAGCCTGTGAGCTTCCAGGGGACCATCTTTTATCTGCTAAACTGCTATTAGATCAGCTATTACTGATTCTGGAACATATACTAAGCACTAGTCACATGCCATTAAGTACTGAGAGATAATTAAGAAATTTTAAAACTGCACAGTGACCATGAGGAATTCAATCTTACCCTTACACATTTTAATTGGAAATATGAGCATGTATTAAGGAGTTGTAATTTTAGCACATTTAAAGAGAGCCATCATAGGAAATTAACAGACCTAGATTTTTACCAATGGCATTTATCTAAAATATTGGAACAGCCTGGAACCAAGAAACATCTAACTTACAGAAACAGACTCGAATTCATGGTAAAACCTGGAATTTTACGTCAGGGTTCCACTTGTACAAGTTCCGAGTCCTTGAAAAAAATGTTTTTGTAATGAATGTGGTGATTAAATCCCTAGTTTCAGTTGTACTAGTAAACGTCCATCTAAGACAATGAAGAATATGAAATGAAGAGCATTAGGCTTTTCTTATAGGATATGCTGTGCTTTGAAACGTATTTTATTGATCCTAAAATTACAAGATCAATTACTGACATTTTCTTGAGGATCAATCTCAGATTAAATGGCAAAATGAAGAAAAGGTTTTCATATGTACTATGTCCAAAAGCAGAAACAGATTGCCGTTCTCATGTGAACATTCAGAAACCTTTTCTGATGATTAAACAGTATGTCTGAAATATATCTAAGTTATACCAGCCACCATAGCGCTTTTTGGTGAACCAAAGAAGTCCTACAGTGAAATCAAACTTTTGAGTAAAATCTGTACTACTTTAATACAATTTCCCTCTGACGTCATTTTTTTTTCCTGTTTTTAGATTCACGTATGTTCTGTTTGTCTACTACAATGCAAAGTATAAGTAACAGATTTAAGCAAGGATGTTGGAGTGTGAAATTAATTCACGTGAATTGCTAATAGGCTGGTAAGAATACATTTTTTCCACATGAAGACAAATCCTGCCGCATCAAGGACAGCAGACTTGATTTTCCACCGTTTCACCCCTTGACTAGCCGCTATTACCTGCAAAAGGGACAGGAACGCTGGGAGCAGTCTGCTACCAAATCAGTACTCCACTGTGACCAAAACAGCAGTATCGCGTCTATTCTTCCCTCCCTTTGAACATATGTGGGTAAAGCTGTGAGCAAATTACGTGGGGCAAAAAGCAGTCCTGATGTTACTTCAGCTAAGCAAAATGGAGATTTGATAGCACATACACGATGTTTCTCTTCTGTTCTCCCTGGTTTTGCTACTTAAGGCAAAAGCCTTGCAGTTAACACCCTCCAGTGACATGAATCGATCAGGCTTGCATTCGCCTCGACAGTCATGTGACAGGGAATGGAAAATAAAGGGACAGTATGAGTCCTCTCAGGTAATTAACCTACGCTCCGATGCTTCCCACACCAGCCTATTTTCAATTTCGGCACAGTACAGTTTATACACTCTAACATTATTGCTAAGAAGATAAGAGTGATGATTCAGGTTTACTAAAAATGGCTTCACAATACTGCAATCATGCTTGTGAAGCTTCATCTTGTATCCTGTATTTATAAGTTTCTTCTCACTGAGAAATAAATATGTGTGGTGTTTTATCAGAAAAGTTAGTCACCAGAAACCTGAAACACTTGTATACCATCCTTAAGAAAACATGGCTTGTTCAGTCAATTTGCCTGCCAATTTTTTTTTCCTGTTTTTGTTTTTAAAAAAACCCACGTCTAATACCATAGGTGACCTCCCTTAATACTGCTGTCCATACAAATAATAAATAACTGAGAAATAATATGCCACTGCTGCATCCTGTCATGCCAGAAGATCAATATTACTTTAAAGATTATTTAGAGTAGGTGTTACATATCATTTGTGCCCAGACCCACTGAAGTCAATGAAATGACGCCTACTGGCTTCTGTGGGAGTCCAACTTGGACATTATTCTGGCAATCTGTCCACCACTAAATTAAACTATTACAGGGGATAAAAGCCCAAGTGAAGAAAAGTAGAAATTTGGGAACTAAAACTGAGCCACAAATAAATATCCTAATTCAATGGCATTCTGAACAGACTTAAATAAAACACAAACACACTTACACATGCGTGTACACACACACACATACGCAAAAAAAAAAAAAAAGTTATGAATTTAACAATCTTAAAAATCCATAGTTTAAAATCGTTTACATTTAAACAATTGAGTATAATAGGTAGCTTTCTTGACTTTCCATTTATTTCCCTGAGCACTGATCTTTGGAACATCTGGAGTTTCACAATTGTCTAGTTCATAATTCCTAAAATAGTTATCTTAAGTAAAATACTGTCTTTTAATGTCAAAAATCAATTCCTTAAGTAAAACTAAGATATAACTTTCATGAACTACAATGTAGATAGCCAATTTTTTAAAGCCAACAACTGTTATTACGCTTCTGCATCTGTATTTAGGCACCTAGCTGGTCTGTTTTTCAAAATCACCCTGCAGCATAGCAGTTCCCATTTAATTTCAGTACAGGGTACTATGCTGTCTCATAAACTCACCTAATTGGAGACCTACATAAGGATTTAGCCTTCTTGCTTTAGTTACTAATCTTGCAAAATCTCAGCTGTATGAGCAATACAGTATGTTACGGGATCGCTTTTGTGCCCAAATTAGTATTATAGGTAAAGACTACAGGACTTCCCAGTCACTGGTCCCATAAGGGGTTAAGAAGGTGCATCTGCAGAGGGCCAGCATAAAACTAATCTTCATTACCAAAATGGGACTTAGCTCGGGCATATGTTTTGGGCTGGCGTTCTGCACAAGGAAATCTGCTGGCCAAAAAGAGCTGTATTTTAAATTTCTGCTATTTAGAACTACTTGGCAAATTGGCAGCTGCTGCTTTTAACCGTCTTCTCTAGATTAGAGCTTTAATTGTGAGCTTCACAGACATCAGTAAGAATTTTAAGATTTCTAAGGCATTCTGCATTTTAGATTATATAAAGTGTGCAAGTCAAAACACTTCAGAAAACAAAACAGTGCAGAAAGATTTGAATATTTTCAGGCTAAAATCTTCTCTCTCCAATTCTAAGGCTGTAAATTACGTCACTCTCTCTGCAGCTAAAAATTTAAAAATCACTTCCCATCGACCACAGAAATACACTGTAACTTTGTATTCCCTTAGCACTCTCTCTCTCTCTCTCTCTCTCTCCTTCTCTCTCTCTCTCTGGGTAGCTGATACACTGGCATTATGCAGCAGGCTCCAAACACAGGATTAACAGAAAGGTTATTTTGTAATATTTCATTTCAGTATGCCATAACTGGGGGAGGGGATACTGAACCAAACGCAATCTGAAGAGTTGTTTTCTTGGTTCTTTGTGCAAGATGAAATTAAGCCTTTACCTGTTCTCGAATGATGTAATAACATACGCCATACCTGCTTCTCTTTAATTAGCACTTTTTTACACTATCTGGTACTGGCATTCCACAGCAGAATCCCAAAGGAGGATTTAGCAGTTTTTCTCTTTGCAGAAAGCCTTTTTAATACCTCTAAGTTCAGAAAGTGTTAACAGCATACAACCCCACTATCCCTCCCACCTCCCCCTCCCAACCTTTCAGGAATTAAAGTGGCCTCTTTTTTTAACAAAAAAGAAAATTCTTTCTTTGTAATAGGAATATAAATACTGTTTTGAAAACACATTTGGAAGATGTCTTCCAAGATGGTTTATATTTCTTTTTCCTTTAAAACTGTGACCACTGCATCAGTTAAGGCTGTTTTACTATATATATATTTCAAATAAAACTTTTAATATTCAAGCTTACCAGATTGATGAATTGTAACAGGTAAAATGGAACTCTTTACAAGGTAAACCATGTAGTTGTACAAAATAGAATTAAACCCTTCACCTGTGTAAAAGAAAAAGAAATCCTGCCTTGCATTAAAAACACAGAACCTGTTTACAAAAAGGAATGTGTATGACATTTGGACTTCCTTTTAACCGCCACATCCTAGCAACATCTCAGTTGTTTTAGTAAAGGAACTAATCATCAATTTTAAACTGCAGTGAATTTACCAAACATTTTCACTATAGACTTCTGAAAGCTTTTACAGTAAGAAGTTGTCAACAAAAGCAGGCACGTTAGTGTACAAAAACGTTGTTGATTTTTTTTTTCCTGTTTCTTTTTCAAAGTGCAGGTTTTTCTCAATGTGCATCTTACAAGACCAACGAATGTTTTAACTCACTAAATCTTAAAACAGAACTCAATTCTCCCGAGGAGTAGTGTAAACGTTAAAGATCCCCAATACACCTCTAGTAAACGTGACACAAATGTCTCTGCGTTGTTTAGAAACTTAGCTCTTTTGAGAGGTAAAGAAGCTTCATGACACCTTTTCCTTACACTGGCTGGTTATCATAAATGGGTAACTCTGGACTGCTAAAGCTGGAGACTGATGAATCACTGGAAGGGAACTAAACTTGGCTACGGAGGAGAGGCGGCGGGAGGAACCAACCCTTAGGCGTTTCTTGCGCAGCCTTTGGAAAATTCAGCCGCCGGCGGACGGAGGGACGGACAGACGGACGGCGGGTCGCTGTGAGGGAGGGAAAGGGGGGAAAGGAGGGGGAAAGCAAGGAGGGAGCGAGGAGAAGCTTCCGCAGAGCCAGAGGCACGGCGGCACCCCGCCCGCGGCCCGCTGCGGCGGGGCCGTCCCGTCGGTGGTCCCAGGGCTGTCCCCTAGCCCCGCGGCTGCCAGGCGCTGGCGGGCCAGCTCTCAGGCCAGCTCCGGCGACCGAGCCCGCTCCCGGCTGTCACGGCGAGCTGGGGGCCGG
>VYZM01022819.1:9039-22314 GCA_013398915.1 Dromas ardeola
TAAAAAGTTAGTCCACCTCTTTTAAAGATGACTTTTCATTAAGGCAGTCAGTCGAAAGGGGGAGTTCTACAACATATTTTAATGTTTCCCTCACTTGACTGTGTACTTTAAATGCTCCCTCCTCAACTTTGAGGATAAAACAAATTAGAATAGAAATTCTCTGTGAAGGTCCAGTGTGAATGAGCAAGAAAGGAGAGTTCTGTTAAAAGGTAAGATCGCAGAGACAACCAGGGAAGCCAATCCTATAAATGTAAGCTTTTAAAAGCACCAGAAAATTAATCTCAGTGTTTCCAGTCATAGCTTCAAAGGAAACCAAAGCATAAGAGATACTGCATTTTGTCAACAATTGCAAATGTACTGGAGCATTACACAGTATAAGCACATTTCAAACAACTTTTAAAAAATGGATATATGGAAGATTCATAAGTGAAGAGAGGATGCAAAACTGTTTCTGTTGTGTCCTACCCACTCAGGAGATGGAGGTACCTGCTGCGGAATATACATGAATCCTTCCATTTGAGCCAAGGATACGCATAAATAGCAGTTCAAACACTTGGAAAATATCTTTGATCACCACTTACAGGTTAAAAGGAAGTTAAAATAAATGGTATCACATTAACACAGAAGATACTAGTGCAACCAGAGCAGTTCTAATTATATGTTGCTATTGGCTAGTCAGACTTTGCCCAGAAAAGCTATTAAAAAGAACGAAATACATTGGCTGCAAACAAGGAATCTATTTCCGTTTCTTCATGGCTCTGAACGGCGACAGAAGTAAACCCGTTCAGGAAAAAAGTCAGAAAGCAGCCAGTCATTTGCCAAAGGCCTTGCAAAGGAGCAAGAAGAAATATCAAAGGAGATGCAAAATGCACACACATTACATCAAAGTTTACCATGAAATAAATGTTACTGTTGTACAGAAACATGAGTTGAAAATGGTTTAAGTATGCAAGTGGCAACATTAAGAATTAAAATGAGCAATCTGTTTAATGGACTCGGGCCCTTTTTTGATTCTCTGTGGCATGTAAAAAGGTTAAGAGATGCATTTATTTTACCTCCTTTTAAGCGGCAGCAATGTTTTAGATTTTCTTCCATGGCTTATTTTTACAGAAATGGAAGGAAGGGAAGGAAAAGTATTATAAATCTAACATAGCAGGTAGCAAAGAAGAAAAGCCTTTTCTCCTTTTTGAAAGCAGCATGTTTTTAAAACACACTACCAAATACCGAAGACTAATTCGCAAAGGAATTAGTACTGACCATCTTCCTGTCCCCCTCACCCATCCCATCCTATCAAGGTTCTGGTCCTTTTGAAATACCTAGAAGGGGGAAAAAAGACAGCCAACGTTCCTCTTCACAATTTCCAAGATTACTGAATATTGCAAAGCACTCACCAGGCTGACCCTGTGACTTTATGGATAAAGCCTATGCCAGGATGCTGAGCTATCAGAAGCACGATGAAAGAAAATGGTAGTTTGACTTGCATTTAAGCTCCATCATCCTCTTCATTGTACCAGCATAAGCTGCCTTATATCTGCATGAGCTTATTCTCCAAACCACTAACAGCTGGCTTCCTCCCCTGCTCTCTCCTCTCTTTGCAGCACTCAACTGTACAGTCCCAGCCCCTTTCTCCCACCACCTCTGCAGCTCATGAAACACCTTGATAAACTCACTCCATTTATGAAACTCGCGGAAAACTCTTCAGTGTTTGTTGCAGGGTTTTGTCTCTGTAAAAAGAGTCAGATAAACCTACAAATTCAGTATAATGAGAAAAAGCATGGCTGAGAACAGAACTTAATTATTTTTATAGCAGAAGGCATTTAGATTGTTTAAGTCCATGACATGCACCTTGCTGTGAGCGAATTGTGAAGGAAAGGGACGGAGTGTTCCCACCATTCGGACACGCTACTTTTCAGCTAGATCACTTCACACTATCTCACCATCTGACCACGCAGTGACTTAAAACCATAGAATGGTTTGGGTTGGAAGGGACCTTAAAGGTCACCCAGTGCCACCCCCTGCCCTGGGCAGGGACCCCTCCCACCAGCCCAGGTTGCTCCAAGCCCCGGCCAACCTGGCCTTGAACCCCTCCAGGGATGGGGCAGCCACAGCTTCTCTGGGCAACCTGGGCCAGGGGCTCACCACCCTCACAGCCAAGAATTTCTTCCTCAGATCTAATCTAGATCCTAATACTTAATCTTATGTAGCAAAACACCAACGCGAGGAAGGAGGCGGGATTCTTTTTTCAGTTGCCTTATCAGCTTGAATAAAAGTCAAACTTTGGCCTGAATTTTCCTTCCAAACTTTGGGGAAAAAAGTACTTAAGTCTTCTGTCTTTGTAATATCCATCCCTCCACAGAAGGCAAGCACTGACTAGCAAACTAAATAGCAACCAAGTGAAATGGTGGCAGGGGAAGGCTAATCATCAGGGCTCCATTGTGACTATCAATCTTGCCATAAGGAAGTAATATATGTCTGCTTAGCAACAAGTCAGGCACCACTGGTTTTATTCCCGTCTATTCTGTGTATAAAAGATTAACACATACCAAAAAAAAAAAATATCAAAAGGTGGTAAAGAACAAAAAATGTTTTCAGTTTTCAGCCACTGCTGCAACCAAAATTTATTTTGTAACAAACAGGTGTGCAAGCTTCTTTCCTAGTTACTGTGAGATGAAGTTAACGTGCCCTTCATACTCTGTGTTTATCCTTAGTTCTGTATCCCCTGAAGCTGCTGGAAAAGGGGCAATTTAAAACATCAGTCCCAACGGTAGTTTCCAGAATGAAGAGGTTGGTTTGTCCAAAAAATTTTGGAAGAGAGAAAGGTGTAATATAACTGACATGTTTTCCTAAAAGCATAATCCTAGGGGGAAAAAATTCTCATATGGTAAACTGGGTACCAGTACTTTTACACACTGAATACAAGTGCATAGCAGCACATTTCCTTCCCGTCATTCTTGCTGAGAACCTCTTGGCTTTTACACCCGGTGGTACTCTGTTTTTTCCACTCTTCACACATTTCACTTCATCTACAGCTAATTCTTGCTGCTTTCTCCTGGACAATCCTTAACAGCCTATACTTGTTTAGTTAGACAACAGCCTTAACTGACAATGTCCTATATTGACTACATTATAGCTCCATTTATTGGAATAAAAAAATCATGGGATTGCCTTATACAAGAATAACTGCAAGTAACAGGAGTATGCCACTGGAATATTTACACTGCCTAGCAGACCAAAAAAATATCAGCTGGTTTCAAAACTTCTGGCTAACATATTGCTGGGGAGTTTTAACTTTAAGGAACATCCACCGTTCCTTAACATGACTAATGATTTGGTAAACAGAACCTTCCTTTGCCTTTCTGACCGGAGAAAATCCTGAAGTTTAAGTTTTTGAATGATGCCAAACTGTAGACCTTTGAAAAGCAGTAACTCTAAAGAAAATACATGATGATTAGACATGTAATACCTACAATGATAAAATAGATTTGTCCTGGAACTTGCCCATCACATACAAAGGGATTCAGTTAAACGTCTGAATTTCAGGAAATAGCATTTTAAAGAAAGAATAAACCTCCACTTGTGGTATTTTGAAGATAGGTCAGTTGTGAAGCTGAGTCTGTGAAATGGATTTGCAACTGAATCATATAAGGCTGAACTCATTCTATGTATATACCAAAAAAAAAAAAAATCTTTTCCACGGACTTTTGTAAAATGAAGTTATGACACCATTCAGCTGACCAACATACCCAGGCGAACAGAAATTTTAGTAGGAAAAAATCCCCAAGAACAAATAATTAAGCCCAAGAGATGTGTGACCACCAGAGTGACAATACAGGGGATAATATTCTCCTCCCATTTACAGGAGAAATACAATCTGTAAATTATATTCCATAACATATATAATTAGGGTAAACATAGAGGATAGTTTGCTAGCTTTAACGTCTGTTTTCCCTAGGAAATCTCTGAAAGAGCCCATACGTATTGCAACGAGGGTCTTAAAATTAGTCTAAAGTTAATGTTACATGCAGAGCCAGCAGCACCACTGATGGAAAAGGTCAAATTATTGTGTTTCCCCCATGCCTTACACAGAAAAGATCACAGATGTTTGCTAAAAGAAGCTGGCTATACTTCAACAAACCAGCCCTGAAAGACTTGGATTCTGCACTGAAATTTCAGTTTGTCAGCAGCATGGTCTTCACTAGGTATAGGAAGATCCCACCCAAGTTTGAACAAGTTGAAATAATCACACAGAATCATTCTGCAAATACACAAAGCATCAGAAGTAAGTTTGCACAGGAAGTGAGAAAATGAAAGTTACATAAACTCAAGAGCTTTGATTTTGCAATTTTAATCATGCAAAGTTTATATTGTGCTTTTTTAACCAAAAGCTTGCCTCGTTTTCTAACTGTAATCATTTGGTCTAAAAAAAGATACTGCTTCTCCTTACATACCTATCATAATTATTTAAACATATGCTTCCTGGATATAAATACAGTCAAAATATATCAGATGCATTAACATTAAATCCAAGTAAAAATACTTGCAGCTTAATTACTTCTCTCCCCCCGCCGCTTCAAGTGCAATTTTACCAACTGACACACTAATTTGTATCCACAAGCTGATTTCTACTATCCTGAATGTCAAGTCACAGGGAAATATCAAGTCACAAACAAGAATAACAAATCACAATAAATTACAATGGAACATACTTTCCACGAAAAACACCTAACAGAACACAGGCCAATTTCAAAGGAGTGGGTGACACTAAGACTGTATTTTTAATAAAACAATTGAAGCACTTCAACACAGTTATCACAAATATTTGGTGATTTAAAGGCTAGTAAGCCTACCTCAACAATTAAACAGTATCTACCCTGCTACAGTATTCACGTATCTACCAACACAGTTTTTCACAAACTGTTGCTTGTTGGGGTCTTCAGCTTTTTTTTTTTTTTCTTTGGGGGTAGGGGTGGAGGGAAGCTGGTCCCATTTTTTTATTTAAAAAGCAATACTAATTAAGCATTTTTTACCCCTTCCTTTGGATCTGTGTGAAGCCCTCCACCTGCATGACCATGCCAACACATTCTCTTTTCCATCAGTCGCCACCTCGGGAGGATCTGTGTGAAAATGAGAAGTCAATTTGCAAGAACCTCAGGAAATATGCATGTAAAAGCCAACAGAAAGAAGAACTACTGGTGTGTTTTCCCTCCCTCATTCTCCAACTGTATCAGCTTGCTTTAATAAAAGATATCACCTCTCTCTAAAAACCTTGCTTTGCTTAAGGAAACAATAGTAAGAAAGGGACTATAATTCTAGCAGTATAGTAAAGAGCATGTTCCAAGCAGCCAGGAGGTAAAGGTAACAGAGCCTTGAATATTTCAGTTAAAAGGACACCTAAAAACTGAAAAGTGGACTAAAGAACATAAAAAAGAAATTGAGGTTTTGGAGGATAACCATACTCAGGCACATTAATATATAAAGTGTAACACACTTAAGCAATAATACTTTTTCCATGTATGTAAAGAGTAACTTGAGGGCAAAATAAATAGGTAAATCCGCTTCACACTCCTTTTTCCCATGAGGATGAAAAAGCCCACTGGTGCCACATGACAGGTACAAGTTAATCTGGTCCAGAGCCCCTGCTGCAATCCATGTACAGCACGTACAGGTGCAGTTAGGAAATGAACCTGCTTTTTAAAAACAAATGCTCACTTCTCTCAGCATGTGGTCAAGATTCTCTGCTAAATAAATGCAGAGAAAAATTCTGAATTTATTAATGCACATAGGTGTACTAAAAAATAATAGCTCACTACCACTAGGCGTTTCTGCAAGTTCAATTTCAAAGTGCCTGCCACAAACCATGGGCATGTTAAAGCTTTTCAAAAAGAGTCTGCATTTTGTTTAAAATATTTGCTACATGTTGACAATTTCCGGGTTCAAGTTACATAAAAACTCTTTAGGAATCTCATTTTATATATATGGTTTGACAGCAGACCTAAGGATTTCCCAAATCAGAATTTCACTTTTCATATTTTAAAGACAAACATAATAAAAAACAATCTAAGTAGATTTCATGCGTTGAAGTCCCAATGACCCTCAAAAGATGTTAGCTGCTTAAGTCAGTTCTATGTATGACAATATTTTTATAATAAAAAAAACAAAAAACAAGACAAATACATTTTGTAGCTTCATTCAAGCAAAGCATGTTACTTAGAAACGTGTCATAATTATTCCATGAACAGAAAAAAAAAAAAAAGCATCTTCCACATATTTTCATTAGCGTTAAGGCAAGCAGACCTCATAGGAATAAGAGCCTGACATCCCGACACCCAGAATGATGAGAATAAATTTCCACGTTTCTTGATATTCCACAACCTAAGCAGAATTTTGAAGTAATAAAGCTCTACGCACCCAAGGAAGACTCACAACTTTCTATGCCTGACAATATGAATTTAAGTATCAACACAGAAAACCTACATTTTTAAGAGCTATTCTTTGTAAATTACCGTATTATCATTAGTTCCTAGAGATTCAAGAAGACAGAAGTCCGGAGCTTCTAAGCAAAGTTATTTCCTTTTCTAGAAGCAGAAACATAACTTGCTGTACTTCAAAACCGTAAATAGTGAAATTAGAAAAAAAAACCCAACAGACTAAACTGAAAGAGGTTCCAAGAGCTTGAGTTTCCTCTGACCTGCAAGTAGGAAGAAAAACAATTTATACCTACCTCTGAAGCCTCTAATAACGGCCTTGAATAATCCCCTCCCAGAATATGCCATGATCTTTGCTTGCAGATTGGTGGAATCTACAGAATAAAGCGGGGGGGGGAGGAAAAAGTGAAAACGGAGTCAAGCAGAACATGAACTTCACATTCAGAGAATATTCATCTAGTTTATGTAAACAAGCATAACATGGAAACAAGGCAGATGGCTTTGTTTTTTTAACAACTGACCACAGAAAAAGAAAACTGGTGGGGAGCAGCTGTAAAATAATTACATTCAACCATTAAAAATGCTAAGTGACAATGAACCTTTCCCTTCCCTGAATCCCCACTCCCATCAGACTTCGTTTCTTTTGTACCAGGAAATCCTAAAGTTTTCCCTTTCCTCTCATTTTAATTTTCTCCCAGGTTGTCTTCTGACTTCTTTCAAATATTCTTTTGTTCTATTTTTCATTATGAATTGTTATTCTTATGCTTATAGGTGCTGCCATTTCCAATTCCTCTTAGCTTGGCTCATGCCATACTTGTCGCATGGACCACAAGGCTAATGAAGGCTACAGCGCTTGACTGGCAAGCCCTGGGAGTACTGGAAATTAGAGCATGGCTGACTACAAGTTTTAGGTAGGCAGGACACAAGATACCCAATATTCACATATCATAAATGCATCTTTAATAAATACACTGCTGGCACCAACCGTAGCATGCTTTACATATTACATTGAAAGCAATTAATTTTCCATAAGAGTTTCAAAGAACGATTTATTTTCTCTAGACGGACTAGCTGGCAGTGCTTCCCCAGTGGCAAAACAGGGACCTCTCTTGTGGTTTGCAACGATGGTGCCACATCATCTTTGACACATTCACTATTAAATCTTTTACTGCTCTGTTGCCATATTAACCATACAACTCACACTATATAAAAATCACTACTACCGAGTAAAATAGTGAAAGAACTTTGCCCAAGACAAAGGACAAACGTCAAAAAGGAAAAAAAATTATCTCGATCATAAAAAAGGGGTATTTTTAACCTTGACAAACAGCAGCACCACCATTACATATTTTATACCTTGCCTTAAACAATCCTTTGCTCTTGTCTTAAGACACATACCGTAAGTTATAATTTACTCAGTTTTAAGAAAATGAAGATCACTCCCCCAGAAGTCACCACATGGGACCTGCTTATTTCAAACATTTCCATTATATGACATTACATACAGAGAGTGCACTTAGAACTAACTGCCCTGGGTGGTCTGCCGTGATGATTCCAAGACCTGGGTTAAATGAAGGAACTGCATTTATAAAGCACTTAATTGCAGATACACTCGTAACTTTACAGTTTCACGTCAGCACGGAGGATTCCATCTAAACTAAAATGCTCTCCATACGAACAGCAACCGTTTCATAACCAGAAAATATAATGGAAAAAGAGAAGGACTTCAAGATGCCTCAGCACATCCCAAATTACTGCAAATCACTGTAATCCTTACAAAGGCGTGGTTAT
Source organism: Dromas ardeola (assembly GCA_013398915.1). Classification (NCBI taxonomy): domain Eukaryota; kingdom Metazoa; phylum Chordata; class Aves; order Charadriiformes; family Dromadidae; genus Dromas; species Dromas ardeola. The sequence goes on from VYZM01022819.1 coordinate 17,256, forward strand.
TTTGGCTAACAGTCCCCACCAACACGCAAGAGCACTCCTTGCAGTAACCACCATCACGGCAGCTGGAAGTACCTAGAATCCAACACCAAATTAAGTTGTACAACCCATACAAAAGGCAGCAGTGTTCTCTGATTCAGCAAAGGCAGTTGTATCAATACAACTTCACCTGCTTCACCAGTCAGAGGCCATTCAGAAGCATGGATTAAACTATGACAATTTAGAATTTATAGCAGAGACATGCTCCAGGCTGAGTGGCTTAATACCAACAAGCCCTACATTCTCACCAATGAGACGGAGGTCCTGTCTCCAACAGCACAGTCAGCATATTGAAACCCTCAGCATCTACTGAAACACCAGCAGATCTGGTCTCAATTACTGCATTAGACAGACCACTTACTTGACTGAAGCTATAAACTGTCACGGGGTCAAGAGATGAATACAGCAAAAAGATGGAAAGATTTGCACAGGGTACGCAGGAAAATTTCTTATTTTCAGGCTTGAGCCTGAAGACTGGAGGTTTCAATGCTCTCCCAAGCGCCTGCTAAAAACCAAGTCTCAACAAGGAAACAAAGAATTAAGCAAGGTGAACAATGCACCTCACTGATAAGCCCTCCGGCCATCATAGTACTATTAGTAAAACTGCTCAAATGAGTGGGACTGAAGCTTACCCTGTCACTCCCCGCACATCCTGCGGGCAGACTGGGGACTCCACTTTCCCTCACTACAACTCTTTCCCAATAGAGTTAAGATTACAAAGGAAAGGCGTACTTGAACCTTATTGCAACAGATCAAAGTAGCAGGTTATTGCTTTAAGGGAACAAGACCAAGTTCCGCGTATTTCTGAATTTAAGAAATTATGCTGGGAACAATAACTCTGGCATTTCCTAACTTCTGAATGCCTGACTCTGCACCATTATGTTCTTTTAATGTATTTTTGGATATGATTCTACATACTATAAAGGATGAAACAGATGTCTACTACTGATTGCACATAAAAGTCATATTGCTGAAGTGTCATGACTGTTGGTGGTAGTTTGAATACTATAAATGCAAACAAACAACACATTTGCACGAGGTCAAAAACACAGTTAGAGGCTTCTCTCTGGAGTATGTTACGTGCTGTTCCAGACGCACTGCACTAATCCAATGGGGATGCTTTTTTTAGACTAACTGTAACAGAAAAGATGACTGGGTAGGATTCAAGTACCTGTGCAGTATTCAAGTCCCACTGTTAATTTTGCTGAGTTTGCAAAGCAAAAAGAAAAGATGACTAGGAAAGAGCAGAGAAAGATGAGAGAAAAGGTGAAAATACTCTGGTATAAATATAGACTAAATGGTCACCAACATGAACAATATGAACTTAACTGGAGTTACGTTTAACAATGGCCAACATGCAATAGCTCCGTACCCATACCCAGAACAAATGAAACCAAGAAGGTGAACAAAAAGATACCTCGAGGAGTTTTCCCCATAACATCCTACTAATACACATTTGGCTTGTCTTGGTAAAACAAAAAAAACCAAGAAAATAAACATCAGCATAATTTTACAGAACAGACCAGGCTTTGGGTAAAAAAAAAAAATAAAAATTTTAACAAAAATACCTGAAACTTCTCTTACAACCACTTCCAGAGCAAGGGATGTTATTAAATTATGCAGAAGAACACACTCTTTATCACATGTCATGTGGCAGCTGGAAGGGCAAGATAATGCAAGGGGAGGGGAAAAAAAAAAAAAAAGAGTCTCCTCTATTTTGTACCATTACATTTACAATAATTTACAAAGCCCTGCTTTCTACAACTGCCAAAGTCCTCTCTTAAAGAAACCCCTCATGGTATTTCTTGACTCATACAGATTCCTAGTAAAATCGTCTTCCTTAGTTAAAGACTGTCGAACCTTTTCAGTCAAATGCTATTTTCCTTCCATTTAAGTTTTAGATTGAACAGAATTTGCCACTGCTTTTACTTTGGATGTGGGCACAGTGTTCTACAAAAAACCCCTAAGCTTCCTTGAAAAGAAATACAGTCTTCGTTTGGTTACTTTAAGAAGCTTATCAAGGCAGCTACATCCAACATGTCAATTCTGTCTGTTACTACTCAGCAGTAAATTCCAAACAGGAGTTTTGACACGATGATCCCGGATGACTCCAGCCGCAGGAGGGTGGACCGAAGGAGCTACATTTAAGGAAATACAAACTGATCTCAATAGCAAGAAATGGAGTCTGACCACAGTTCCGCAATATTTATGACACCTGTTTTTCCCCTCCACAAATTTAGCTATACTGCTCTCCAGGATACAAATGTTACACATCTTATTACTCAGAAAAGCAAGACTCTAATAAAAACTACTGAAAAACGCAAGTGTGAGGGAAGAAAGACATGGATCTTTAATGCAACAGCACCCAAACAACTCTACTATATTTGAATCTCAATGTACTAAGTGCCACAGAAAATACATATATGGTGTTATAACACAATTAAACTTACAATTAATTTTAAGCTTAAAAAAAAGTTTACAACTGATATGAAACAATGAAGACGGGGATCAAGTACTGCGCAAAGCAGAGCAGAACAATGACGAGCAAGTGTTTGAAATCATCTTTTTCAAAAGGAACGGTTAGTAACTTTGCTTTTACACTCGTATTTCACCAGAGGGTTTTCCTTCCTTTAATGACATTTTTCTCACGAATTAAGCTATGGCTATACTGGTTATCAGTCCGAGCTGTAAAAGGCACAACTCCTGGGCGACACAGCTAAGCTGCCACAAACCTCTGCTGTTTGTGTAGTTACATCACTAAAAGCAGAACCGTGGCTGTACAGTTGATTTTACTCGCAAAAGTGATTTTACTAGAGCAGTGAGAAGTAACCATGTCACATTAGGCGTGCCCTCCCGGGAAAGCCCTTACTATTTAGGAACCCTTTGGGGAAGACACGCCATTAAAGCCAACTATCTGGATTTCACAAGTGGTTGGGTCCTGCCAGTCTCCCATCCCACGTGAGACTAAAGAGGCTGGATCACGGGCATTTATTTCACATCTACTGTCCTTGGCGATATTCAACAAGCTAATGCAAAATCTAATCCGTATTTGATACCTAGAAAATAGCAATAAAGGTAATATAAGAGCTTTCCCACATACTAAAGTATATGTACTAAGACGTGCCATCATCCAGTAGCCCGGAGGTTTTCACGAGAACACACGCTGTAAAACACTACCTTCATTAAACCTTATTCCCAGATGACCACAAAGCACGCAGCTTCGGACCACGGCAAACAAGCTTAAGTTGTTTTAAATGCAAAACCAGGTGTATTTCTTCAATTTTTTGATATATAAAAAAGCTTTCAGAATAAGCCCATTTAAAATCTTTACAGTCCTCATTAGCACATAAACACAGCAAAATAATTAAATAACTGAAACTAAAATAGGATGCACATACTTGCTCCCAGGTTTTTTAAAAAGCTGAATTACCTAATTAAAAAAAATCAATGGCTAATCACTCTGAAATACAACCTGCTGAAGTGCCTAGCCAACTTCTGACAGTCACTTCTGTTGGCACAAGCACAATATTTCTTGAACTAGCTGAAAAATGAGAAATAGCAAAAGAAAAAAATGAAGGAAACCGAAATGACAGGACAATGCATTTTCCTCTGTCAGCAAATTTCATTAAATGTTAAAAAAATCGTGTCGGCTAGTCCTGAAATTTTGAAGGACATTACAACCAAAAACTCCAGAACACTCAGTTTGAGCCTCCTGCTAGGTAATAATCAAATAAATTTGCACAACACGCTTACATAAACTGCGTTGCCTATTTGTCATAATGTGGCACAAAGTTTTTATTTAACAAAATGTAAGATCTTGCTTGTGCATTTAATGAATTATAGTTTTCATCCAAATAGAGCTTGATGCAGAAGTGAAGTAAAAATCACCAGACTGTAAAAAAAGACATGTACAATTGACCACTTTCTAACACAGAAATGCCTAGAAACCAAAAGGTCAAAGAGATGAACACACATACGTACTACAGACATAGCCTTAGCTTTCTAGTTCAGAAAAGCTACTGCAAATCAATATTTAGCAATGTGCGGCAATTAAAACTTATCAGCAAGGACTGGCAATTCTCACATGAAAATAAAAACATTGAAAAGGAAAACAGGATTTTCATGAATACTTCTATACATCACCATGATAACACTGTTGTTTATTCACTAACATCTGAAATAAGTTTCCAGGAACATTGGATAATACTGAGTAGAGAGATATATTTTAGCGTATCCAAATACACAAGAAAAATATTTGGTCTGCATCAAGTTCAACTCTCAGCTTCCCATCTTCCACAAGTTTCAAAAGTAAAACCCCGCAAAATTTACTACTTCAGTCCTCCTCATCTCATCTACTAAGTAACAGGAACTTGGCTATAGACTATGACAGAATTCTGCCTGTCAGGGACAGCTAATCAAGGCAGGTGACAATGAAAAGCTAGTCATAAACAGCGGTATTCTGGGGGGAAAAAAAAAAAAACAATAAAAAGAAAGGTTATTATCAAACAGAAATAATAGCTATCTGAGAGTTTTCATAAAGTTCATTCACTCCATCTTTTGAGGTACACTTCCTTCACTCGCTTTGAAAAATGCGTATGAATTACTGAAAGCTGGACTCGTTCAGTTTGAGATAAGTACTCAATTCGTTACTCGTCACAAAAAAAATCATTCCCTACAACATGTCACAGCCTTCTGCTGCTGACAGAAAGAATCCCACTTCTGATTTCCTTTCGGCAAAATCAGCTGTCAGGGTAAGTTATCCTCTATATGAACGTTTTTTTAGCGTTTGCCCACAGAGGATGAAACGCTGGGACGCCGGGCACAGCCACAGCGGTCTCATAAACGCCACCTCGAGGGACGGAGGGAGAGGCTCGGCCTGAAGTCGCCTGGGCCCAAACTTGCCCCAAGACTACCAGCCACGACCAGGCCGCTCTCCCGACCCGCTGCGCTGGGGCCACCAGGCCACGGCCCCCCCGGGCCAGGGGCTCCCCCGCCGGGGCGGCCTCCGGGGGGCGAGGCGGCC
>VYZM01022820.1:0-38578 GCA_013398915.1 Dromas ardeola
TGTTGCGCCAGGCAGGAACTTCCATAAATTGCTGGTAATATAATTAATGATATTCCTAATTCATATTCTGAAAGAAGTGTACCATGATGAGCTTGTTACAGTCAATATTTTAGGGTAAGATTTCAATAATGTCTAAATTATGTAAGGTTACTGGTATGCTGTATTACTAAGCCTGTTATAAAGTTGTGCAAATAGAGCCCACATGGAAGTAGAAAACTGAATAGTAATCATGTAGCACAACCAGATTTCCTTCCAAACTTATTCACTGAAGTTGCATGCAGGTACCAAAGACTAGAATATATATTGCCTTCCAAGTCTCCTGATTTTTTCATTTTTTTTTTTTAAATCCACAGAGTTGAAAGAATAGAGTTGAACTTCTCAAATTGTACATTCAGCTACCCCAAACTCTGTCTTTGTCATGATGTAAACCTACCTTCTTTTCTCCTTTGTCAGTATGGTATAGTATGTCTATAACAGCTTTCATACTTACATCTCTATTATTAGCAATCTTGCCTCACCATTCAGGTGTAAATACAAGCAAAATACAAAGCCAAACTGTATCCTGTCTTGTTTGTTTTTTTTTTTTGTGGTTTAGGTTTTTTGAGGTGTTTGGGTTTTGGTTTGTGGTTTGTTTTGTTTAGGTTAGGGTTTGTTGTTTTTTTTCTATCAGCGAAACAAAGTATCAAGCTCTTATCAGGAACAAACTGTTATCTGCAGCTGGCTTTAGGTCTGTACTTCAACACAGTGTTTCCCCGTGAAGGAAAAGGAAACTGTCCAAAAATAATCCAAAAGTAATTAAACAGCAGATAGCCTATGAGAAAGTAATGATATCAAAATAGCTCATGTCCGAAGAGAGAGGGTGCTGTACCACAACCAGAGTGCAGGACTGGGAAGAATCTTTTCCCTCCTCAGCCCCTATTCCTGCAGATACGGGAAGCTGCCTGACCCCCAGCAACCCATCTCTTCACACTGAAGCAAGTGCCTATATGGCCTATACAAAACAGCCCATTTTTTCATGTTTTGTCTCACCAATTCTGCTATTAAAAGAAAATTAAAATTTAGATGTTAACTTTATTAATAGTCACTTTTTGCCCATTTGTTCTTACACCAACATTTATCCTTTAGCTTTAATCACTCTTATTTTTATCCTCTGCTTTTTACTACTGTCTTTCAAGCTTCATTTTATCTGGCTTAACGGTGCTAAATCTTTTAGCTGCTATCTCTAACATAAGTTTTACAGTCTCCTAATAACCTTTTTTCTCTGAATGTCTTACAATTTTATTTATCTCTTCTTACATGGAATAACAGAGTTATCAGTAGTATTCTAGACTATGACTCATAAACTGGGAGGTGAGAGGGACAAGAGGCCTTACAGAGGGATCTAGATAGATTAGCACATTGGGCAGTCATTAATGGGATGAAATTTAACAAAAATAAATGCCAGATTCTGTACCTGGGATGGAGTAACACTGGGCACAACTATACATTGGGTGAGGAATGGCTGGAGAGCAGCCCTGCAGAAAGGGATGTGGGGGTGCTGGTTGACAGCAGGCTCGATAGGAGTCAGCAGTGAGCCCTGGCAGCCAAGAGGGCAAATCGCATCCTGAGGTGCATCAAACACAGCATAATCCCGCTGTATTCAGCATTGGTGCAACCTTACCTTGAGTGCTGTGTGCAGTTCTGGGCCCCACAATTTAAGAAGGATGTGAAGGTACTCGAATGCATCCAGAGGAGGGCAATAAATCCGGTGAAAGGGCTGGAAGGAATATCCTATGAGAAGCGGCTAAGGACTTTGGCTTTGTCTAGTTTGGAGAAAAAGAGGCTGAGAAGCAACCTCATTGATCTCTACAGTTTCCTGAGGAGGGGAAGTGCGGAGGGAGGTTCTGATCTCTTCCCCCTGGGATCCAATGATAGGACATGTGGCAATGGTCCAAAGCTGCATCAGGGTAAGTTTAGACTGGACATTAAGAAGCATTGCTTTACAGAGAGGGTGGTCAAACACTGGAACAGGCTTCCCAGAGAGGTGGTTGATGCCCCAAGCCCGTCAGTGTTTAAGATGCGTTTGGAAAATGTCCTTAATAACATACTTTAACTTCTGGTCATCCCTGAATTGGTCAGGAAGTTGGACTAGATGATCATTGTAGGTCCCTTCCAACTGAAAATATTCTATTCTATTCTATTCTATTCTATTCTATTCTATTCTATTCTATTCTATCCTATCCTATCCTATCCTATCCTATCCTATCCTATTCTATTGCATTGCATTGCATTGCATTGCATTGCATTGCATTGCATTCCATTCCATTCCATTCCATTCCATTCCATTCCAATACTTTGTATAATAATTTTAAAACCTTCCTACCACTACCAGGAATATATTTCATGGCACTTTTTAGACTTTCCCTTCACTTTTTCCATTTGTACATTAATTTGTCAGTGTACAGTCATGGTCATTGAAATAATTTTCTACTGAAAAGTTTTTAGTTAATCTAGTAGAAACTCATTCTATAAGTTCCTATGCAACATGACCCTACTAAATTTTGTCCCATTTGTATTAATTTATCCTGGAAGATCATCTCATTATTCCCTTATGATATTCAGGTCTGGCTGTGTATTAATGATGTCTCCCAACTCTGTGTCACGAGAAAATTTACTTAGACTATTCCTGTTTTTAGATTAGAATCAGTCATAAAAATATTAAATAAGCTTGTTCTCAAGACTGAATCTTAAGAAAATCCAACAGGAACTTCTTTTAGATGCCTTTCACTCCTCCAGTTTTACTGTCTCTTTTTTCTAATCAAGTTCTTTATCTACCTTATAACTTGTAATTAGCCCCAGTTCAAGTAATTATTTTTTTTTTAAGTTTCAATAGAAGTTTAAGTAGACTAGATCCACTAAAGAGTATGTTTATATTTTGAGGTTAGCTTGATGTGATCAACTTTATTAACTGGCACCAAAACTGATGAAAATGTGCTGGTTTTCCATATCAAATATGCAATGTGTGAGTGCCTACATCCAAGAATAATCCTCCCAGAGGACTGAATTGTCCATCGTTCTGAGAATTACAGAGCATGCTGAGAAGTTACTCAGAGGCCACAAAGAAGAGGCAGCTAAGCTCTTCACAGTGATATGTGGACAAGGGACCATGGACATTTGTTTAAAGTTCACATTCTTTTTCACTTTTCAGCAGTAAAGCATTATTTGGTCTAAGAACTTTTTTTCACCGTGAGGACAGTCAGTCAGAGATACAAGATGCCCTAAAAGGTTGTGCAGTCTCCATTCTTTGAGATTTTCAAGAACATGAATGGATAAATCCCCGAGTAACTTCATAGACTATGCTTGGAACAGGAGGTTGGATTAGAGACCTCCTGAAGTCCCTTCCCACCTGAACCAACATAGGATACTATGATCCTATGACCTTTATTGGATTTTTTTTTTAATGTTATTTAAAAAATAAAGTGAAGAATAGGAAACTGCTTATGGAGGTATACACAGAAAAAAAACCCAAATTACTCCTAGAAGTGGGAATTTCTTGGAGTACTTGAAGTAAAGAATCTTTTGTGTTAGAGGCTGAAACAAATAAGGTAAGTCTGCTTTAAACATATAAAACAAAAAAGAGAAAGTATATAGATCTATGTAGTTTCCATGTGTGGCATGGAATAATATCAGGAGAATATGGATGTCCAGCTGGTACTGATAAAAAAAAATAGGAGAAGATAATGGGCTAGATAACAAAACAATGAAAGTGTTAATATTAATGAGGTAAACTTGCATATAGGCAATGCAACTAAGAGAAATACTGCATCTACTTCAGCCAGGAAATTGGATGTGGTCAGTAAGAAGCATCTAGTGTTGTAAATTCCCTTTTCCATTAGGGGAGCAGAAGCTGATCACAACCAGTATTTATTAGAACACCCTTTATTAATTAAGTTGTTGCAATTAATAGAATGAAGCTGTTATTCACAGCAGATAACTATTTGCACAGTGTACTCAATCATTCTCTTACAAAGTTCCGTCTCCCTTTCTCTCTCTCTCACACACACGCACACTCATAGTTGCTCAGTTGGAGCAACAGCTGGGAGGCCAATGCCAGCTCAGGAGTGAAGAGTCATACTGGTGCTCCAATGGCTTCCAGGTAGGTTTTCAGAAAGCCCCTCAAGGATTTCCTTGTTTCATCAGATGTATATAAGCATAATTCTGTTGTTTTTGCCTGTATAGAGCAGCCACTGTCCTCTTGGATGTGGTCCGAGTTATCCAGCCCATTGTTGATACCAGTATGTGCTGGTGGCCTTGAAAAGTCATGGCTGATCCATGACTCATCCTGAGTTTTTAATTTCTTGCAGATTCCATAGGCCTGCTAGTCTTGGGAGACTTTCATATGCTACCCCTCAGCTGATACGACTTCTCCCTTCAATCAGCTATTTTCTGGTGTCTATGTAGCCATAGGTACCTATACAACACTTTGACAAAAAATAAAAAAGAAGGAGCTTTTATGAAAATGTAAGTCTTGGATGTGTTAGTTTGCTAAAGCAAGTAGCCTGGGCAATACATGGAATAAAACAGGCACCCAGGTAGAGGATCTGAAATGTAATATTATTTTACATGAGAAGAGCTGTAGAAATAGATAGTTCAGAAAAGACAGAAGCATTGACTGATATTTTTCTATGTTAATGGCGCGATAAACAATAGAGAAATAATAACATTTAGTAATGTAAAACAAAAAGTCTAATGTTATTAGAAAGAGCATCTATCCTTATTTTTTCCTTAATCTATTGTTAACACACTTTCTCTCTCCCAGTGTTAGGTCTGTTATACAGCATTTCTAAGAAGCACATGGCTTGCATTCATCAGTTTCAGTGCTCTGTCTGAGAATATAGGACGATGATGCTTAGCCTCTTCCTCCAATAGTTTTAAAATGATTAGTTACAGAACGTGAGTTGAAAATTCACATCTGAAATAATCTCTGTTCTTAGAAATGCAAACTTGGGAGACTCTGCAGGGTAGATTCTGTGTAATCCTTCCTAACGGATTTGATAAATACAAGATCAAGCAGAAAACCCCTTAAAGGAATAACCCTGCTAGGATAAGCAGACTTCAGTGTGTTTAATGTACACAGTATCTTGATTGTTGCCTTGACATCCACCCCACTTCCTTTCCTTATGGGGCAAAGCAGCAGTCCACGATAGTGTGGGATCTGGAATAGCCAAGAGCTGGCAAATAAATTCTGTTTTGCGAGCAGACTTCTTTAGCACACGACTGATAAACAAGACGCATCCTTATGCACTGTTGTTCAGATCTCGGGCCTGTGTTAAAAAATTGTTTAGTAAAGGTCAAGATATTAAAGTTTGAAAAATGTCTGGGTGGATTTCCATTTGCTACTCCTCATAAGTTTTTTTTCTAATTTCCGAAAGCATTTTACGAGTGTTGGTAAAGCCATATCCCTAACATTTGCTAAAATGCATTTAAAATGTTATGAATGATCTAAAACAGGACTTTCCATGGAAATAAATGAAACTTATGAGGTTTTTCAGTTTTATTTTTGTAAATCTTTATAAACCTTTCACCAATTATTTATATAAGCTCAAAAGGAATATGAATTCTCTTTAACAAAATATTTTTGGTGAAATCTAAGTTGGTAAATGCTTTCTACTGTCTTTGAACAAAACTGGCAAAGGGATATACAATATTTCAAATTCTATAGCAAAGAACCAAAGGAGTGGTTTTTCCATACTATGTGATGAACTGATTTCATTATTATTCAGAAAGAATGTAGCTATCATGCTTTCATATATAACTAAAATTTTAAAAAAAATTCTATTAAAGAATAATTTTTTTCTAAGAAAAAAATATTAGGCAAGGTACACTGGTTTTAGCTCCTATTCTGTTACCACTGAAGTCAAGTGAAGGTTCTGTAAAAATTATGTAACACAAAGGGGCCCATAAAATCAAGTATTTAAAATACATAGGAACACTAATAAATTAAAGAAGACATGCAATTTTTCCTTTTTCATGGGTTACGCTGGCATGCCTTTAGCTACAGACTAATGTCAAAAGAAATATAAATCAATTCCCCTGTAATGCCTCATATTAAAATACTGCAGTTGAATGGGATATGTTATTATTTTGCTTTTTGTTACCCTAAGAATAATTGTGAATGCATTTTCAAGATGTATTTTGTTCAATATGCATCTTGGAGTGAAAGAAATTTGTAACTTGTTATGTTTTATCAGACTTTGTTTTACCAGACATTCAAGACAGAATGTTCTTTGGTTTCTAAAGCTAAACGGACAGAATTGCATGCTGAAAATAGGTTTGGTCCAGAAAATATTTTTTTTTAAATAATGACAGAATTATTGAATCTTTTTTTTGTTGTTGTTTTTGTATTTATTTTGGGGTTTAAATCTGTTCTCTGTGATAGTGCCTGTGAAACACAAAGGTATTGATAACTAGATACTATCTGTCAATAAAGAGCAATAATGCCAATAGAGTGATATAATCAAATCTTTGGAATGTCACAGTTTAAATGACATTGGCAGATACAAAACTCTTTAATCACAGACACATATGCAATTTTACAAACTCCATGACCTTTTTGTCTCTTGGGGTAGACAGTGCAGTTCAGGAGGAAGGTCGGATGGGTCAGCACAGGGATCACAGCTATGTGTTGCGTGACCAGGGGGCTGGGCTGTTGGCTCCCCTGCATGTCACTTTGGTGCCTTCTTCTGCAGTGCCATTGGTCCTGCCTCTGGTCTTCTCCCATGTGCCCCTGGAGTCTCTCTTCTGTCTCCATCTGTCTTTCTGCGTGTCTCCAACAGCACCTTGCACAGTATCTTACGTGTCTTCCCAAGTGCCTGTCCCCACATATCCCTCCAAGAGTCTATCCCCATGTGTGTCCCCAGGTGACTCTCCTCAACATGTTTCCCCAAGTACCTCTCCTCATGGGTGTCCCAAAGTGCCTTTCCTTGATGTGTGTCCTGTGCCTCCCCGATATCCCTATTTCCTAAATATATGTGAACCAGATCGGCCAGGACTCCCTGCCTGGCTGCAGTTTGGGTGGGATGTTTACAGCAATGTCAGAGCCAAATGGACCCTCAGGGCCTCCTCCACCAAGGACACCCTGCAGCTCCCAGCTACCTAAACCTGTCGCTTAGGTCCCATACGTGAACATTTAGCATCAGATCTTCCTTTCTTTTCTCATTCCCTCCTCACTTTTTCAGAGATCACTCTCATACTTCAAGACCTTCTTAATGGACAATATTTTTCATTGTTTCTATTATATGTGAAATATATACTTTTTCCTTCCAGAAGGCAGGTTTACTGTTTTTATTGACTTGTAAACTAGTTACTTCCTGATCTGAAAGGGAAGGTTGTTGTTTTGTTGTTTTTTCTTCTTCCAAACTCATAACTTGACTTAAAAGCACATACTTTTCACTTTCTGAGGAGTCTAAAGAAGTGCTTTAGAGTAAAGTATCAGCAGACAGAGCTACAGCCAGGACCGGAGTTTGTGTATTATTACGGTTTCTAGTTTCATTAACTATTTTGCGAATACTTGAGTGTGATATCTTGGCTTTTTTTCAGGGTTAAGATTGACCTGGACATATGCAGTGCTAAATTGCATTTTTTAATTTTTTAAGCATATCAGACAGTTCTTGTATATATATATAGTTCACGTGTAAGATGTATTAAAAAAAAAAAAGAATAAGGGGAAAGATATTTTTAGAATTTGATTGGAGTATGATGTAATTACTAGACAGACTTTCGGTACAACGTGTCTATCTTCATGTGAATAACCATCATGTTTATGTATTTCTTGGTTATAATTTTATGAACAACAAACTCAAAGAAAATGCAAATGAAACAAGCAGGGTAGTATGTGCATTTCTCAAAAGTGTCCTTTCTTGCTCTTGATGGTTGTTTTTGTTCTGTTTCTATCATGGCATCTGTTTATCTTTTTTTATGTTCAGCTTATAGAAACTGTAAATGGCTGACAGGTTCTTTTCACATGTATTTAAGTTCCAGTTGGGACTTTCTCGATGAGCTAGCTCAAGGCCATGATAGCAAATAAACCCATGAAATATAAAATGTTTTCTTAACATTGGAGGCCGCCTTCTACAAAGCTTATGTATAAAGCCAATTAAATGGTCAACAAATATTCTATATCTGTCCCAAAGTTTAAGAAGCTATTACTATTAGATACAGTGTCACATGCATTGTATGGAGATGTCCGAGTCCATCTATTAAAGAAAAACTGAATTGCTCTGTTTGAAGTAGTTTAGCAATGCTTGTCCCTCTGTTTCCTGTCTTCTTTCTGACTCAGCCAAGTTTCCTAGAGAGGCTTAAGACACATGAGCACATGGACTTTCCTTCATCTTTGTGTAAAACTCTTATTTATACCATGAGGATTTAAGCTGTGGATTGAAGATGTTAACTTTACATATCCAGAATCTCATCAATCCTAAAGAAAACAGATTTGACAAATCCTCCCTACAGAGCGACTGTGACATTCTACTTCTGAGGTTTTACTCTAAGTGAAAAAGTCAGGAAGACACCTAATTTTTAATTAGTTCTTCTCATTTGGGAGATCATCTGTTTTTACTGGCAGAATTAGCAAGTGAAATCACTTAGGAGCTGCCATGTAAATGTCCTCTACCCCTAGGGCCTCAGTATATTTAATGAGTACAGTATTAACCTGGAAACATTATCATTGATTTTAAATGAGAGCAACTGTGAAATTTGGAGGAAATCATTAAATTGAAATAATTATTTTGATTCCTTTCTTGATCACTTATAATGGAAATTAGACATGTAAATCTCTTTTATGCATAAAAGAGGACAATTTCTGTACCCTTCCCCCATTTTACTAGTTATAATAAATAACTTAAATTCATTCCAGACATATTTTATAGTGTTTTCTGACAAACAAGACGAACAACTTGCAGGATGTATTGGAGAACAAACAAGGCTGCAAGTTTTTTCCGCCTTGATTTTTATTTTATAACTTCTTTTGCTAACTTATACATAGTATGACATTCTACTGAAACAATTTAGAAAAATATTCTGAGATTGTGTGGTAAACTTTCAAGTACCATTTAAGTACTAAAATTCAACCATATTTCTGTGGCCATTCAATTTGATTACAAATAAAGACCATTTTTGTTGTATCAGTATGGAAACTCTTACTGCAAAATTTACGATGCCTATCTAAATTGTGAATGACTGCACCCTGGAGCCATACAGACAGCTATCAAAGATCAGCCCTGCAAAAGGTCTTGAACAGGCCTATAGAACTGTTGTTCTTATCACACATCCTTTTACTACTGGAAAACAAATAATGTCTAGAAATAAGTAGAGTTTTGAGTATCTATGCTTCTCAGTTCCTGTTACATGAATTATACTGCTAATACAAACGTCTCCTGTAAAAACCAACCAACCAAACAAACAAACATTTCCAGTTAGGTATTAAGACTGAAAACTAGTGTAAAAAATCAACAGCAATAAAATTCAATTTTTATGTGTGAGTATACATATATATATACATACACATGCATATGGATTCAAACATAATAAGTTTTAGTAAGTACACCTGACAGAATAATAAAAATTCAGGCATAATATAAAAGTATAGCTTTCCAAATTGCCTTCCATATTTTACTGCAAAGAAAAAGATGGCATCTGACATCTTAAAATAATTATACATTCTTACATTTTAAACATAAATTCCTGGAAAAACACTAGCAGAAAAGAGGTCTTGATTTCACAAATCGATTCAAAATCAATGGGGACTGCACCTTTTAAAATCAGAAGTGGTGTACAAATATACCTCAATAATGGAGAAGACTAGTCTAAAATGTAATTTAAAGCAGTCTGAAAGGCTAAATAAGATCATAGAAAAAAAATAAATATTACATTTATTGAAATAAAGGAAAATATAAGAAACACACCAAATCTTCAGGAAACTGTGCAGTCTTTAGAAGGCCAGAAAACTAGATAATTTCACCAAGGAGAAGCTCATCCATTTTTGACCGCCTTAGAGATATATTTCTTTCTTAGTCACTAGTGATTTTTTAGAAGTAATGTTTAGGAGAAAGAAGGTTAAAAAATGATAATGAAATGGAAAAAAAACACACCCAAACCCATGCATTTTTACTTAACACAAATATTAAGGTACACTAAAAAATCCAGATTCAGTTAGAAACTGCATTACTTTCTTAGACAGCTTCACTGGAAATAGTCTTACCAAATTCAGGGAACTGTGCCAATTTGCATTGCAATAGATTTGGCCTTCCATTATTAATACATTATTAACACTATTAATATTAATAAAGCAAAACACTCCAGGCTATTCTATCATGAAAACTTTTTATTATTATTTTCAGTAATAACTGCATCTGCTCTCGACAATCAAAATCAACACTTGTCATTATATAAAACATTATATCTAAAAATGGAAATTTGCTTCTAAGAACTGTCAAGTAGGATATGAGAATTCATTAAGAGTTGAAAGACTTCTGTTAAACAAAGGCAGAGTACTTAAAAATGCTTAGAAATCAGCCTAACTAAATGGAGCCTGGAAAAATATATTAGTCAAACAGAAAGAGATCCAGTTCTACAGTGCTCTTGATCATGTAGTTATTTGCAGCTGCGGAATACAGGTGTAAATCATTACCACTTTGATATTTCTAAGAGTGTAAATGTGTATGTATACTCAAGAACAAAATCATTGGAATCTGTGAATTTTGACTTCTGAGACTTCCTATAATTTCTTTCTATTGTTGGAAAAAGGAGTACAAAAGCAGCTCCTTTATCAAATTGCTAGATGATTTTGATTTGCAAAGAAGGCCCAAAACTGTGCAATATTTGGATGGCCCACAGTAAATGCATATTTTCTGCATATTTCTCTGTCAACATAGTCCCTTTTGCTGCTACTTTCAGATTCTTCTTTATGGTTGTGTCAGATATGGATTTTAAAGAAAGAAACCATTCTGGCAACTACTTTGCCAATAAACTTCTGTGAATAATATCTTGGTGAATAGTATCTTGGAAAAGATAAAAACAACGGGTATTTATTATATATACCACCCAAGAATATTCATTCCAGTACTGACAGCCACAATCTGCCTGATTTATGAGCCAGTCAATATGGTTTTATACAGAGATGAGTGATGATTAGAAGTCAAGATTTTCCTTTTCCCTCTCTTCATTTCAAACTTTTCTTGTCTTTATTTTCTGTTATTATTTCTCACAAAAACTTATATGTCCTTAGAAAAGAACAAATAAGAAAGTATTACCCTAGTAGAAGGAGACATTCAGCTATGAAAGAAAAAAAAATATCTCCAAGTAGTAGGAACTCATCAAGATATAATCAAAGAAACGTCTTGAACTGAAGCTGTTTCAAACACTTGAAATGTGTGGTACAGTTTGTCACTGTATGTCCTCCACCTTGCTGCTCACCTGTTCCTTTGATTTTTTGGGTTACTGATTTTCATTCAGTTACGTCAAGTTCCAGCAGAAGTACGCTTTATGAACCATGGCTATGTTGCAAGACACAAATTGCTCTAAGAAGGCATACCGAACTCATATGTAGCGAATCTTGCTTTTTGAGTAGGTACTAACCTTATGATTCACAAATACTATGAATAAATCATTTAAACTCACTATGTGCCTCTCTAGCTCTGAATTTCCCTAGAAGTACCTTGGTGTGAGCTCCTGGGGAATCTATTGGTAGACCAGTATATAAGGTCCCACAGACTTATAAAAAAGTATGGTTATTTCCAAGCTATTGGCAAGACTTGTGACTTTTTTAATTTTAAAGAATAACTGCTGGGAGACAAACTGGTGTCTTGTTTCTATTTTACATGATTTCCTTACGGTCAGAGGACTGGTCCAAGCTGTCAAAGACCTTCATTTAAGTCACATCTTACACCAACAGGGTGAAATAAACATTCTGGACTTCCCAGGAAAAAGCCTTAGACATTACAATAACAGATGCTGGGTCGGAGCAGATAAATTGTCTTGGTTCCTCCTTTTGAAGCGGTGCTGCTATGCAATAAGAAAAAATAATTTTTAATGTGTCAGAAGAGATACCACAAGTGTGAAAATAACTCCTATATCCACTGAAAGCTGGATGATACGAATTTGGCACCTTCAGAATAGGAGGGAAAAATTAATCCTAAATTTTCAGCTTCTCTCAGCTTTTCAACTACTGTGCTATTATTGAAGACTAATTAACTAATATTCTATTGATAATATTTTTTGGATGGAGTGATTATTATTGCAATTTATGAGGGGAAAATATGGTGATAAAGTTTGTTTGTTGCATTTTGAGATTTCTGTAGGCCATTCAGAAGATGTTGGCAGAGTCACTGGATTCAGTATACAGCAACAAGGTTCAAGATCTTGGTCATGCAAACGGATCAAAATAAAACTCCCTACATGCATGCACATAAACAAAGCCCAGTCATACTAGTGATTTTTAAAGTCAAAAGGGTTGGGCTTTATATATTTATTTTGGCATTACATGACAAATCCAAATTTTGGGCTTGGGCAAAGCCAAATTTCCCAAACCCAAATTAGGACTCCAAAGTTGTTTTTTGGGTCTTGCCTCTAATCACATTTCAGGGGTAGCATTTGTTTCAGGTTGGGTCTATCAATTACTCATGCGGCTATTATTATTTTGAAAAGGCCTCTGTAAAGCGTCAGTATTTTCCATCCCGGACACACGGACCTGTGTATCAGCTTGGAATAGTCAAATCTGTATGCCAGCAAAACGTCTAAGAGTGCTCACTGTAGCTAATTCCCACAGTAGATTTTGAGAAACGTGACTACATTGTATTCAGTATCACAAAATGTGAATGGGTGAGAACATAACAAGAGTCTTACCTCTGCCATTGTAATGCATAGAAAATATATCTACTTAATTAAAATGATCTAACTATAATCTGATGTGGACATTCATTATCAAGGATTAATTATAATACACAAATGCTGTTTATAGTTGCAAGTACACTATTAAGCACACCACAGTATAAAATCCAATGAACATATGGCATTTGCAGAACCAGCAGTGTCACAAAAAAAAAAAAGCAGTTGTCATATTTTATTAATCTTGTGATAAACTATCACTGCATTGTAATTATATGAGCAAGACAGTCAGACAACATCATTATCTGGGTTCCTGTTTTCTTTGAATCCCGTGTAACTTAGAAGTCCTATTATTTATGAATACTACATTGTTTTACTGAATGTGAATTATTGTAGGAATAGCGGGTTGAGTTATTCTCCAGTATTATTCCAATATAGCAATGATTTATGCTAGGTATTAATTTTGTCATGTTTCATGTTGTATCTATTTATGTATAGTTCTTGGCAAGAGTAACTAGCCCAATAGTCCTCAGGTAATGAGCTATTAAGTTCAACAAGTGAACTTACAGTGCCCTTAGAAATAAAGCATTCACATTTACCTCTCATTCATGTCAGAGGTTAATAATTTCACAAGTTAATAACTTCCATCTAACACAGGTAATCAATATTATTCTGTTTCATAAGATGGAAGGAATATAAAAATTATTTTAGTAACAGATATCAGTAGACTCCAAAATTAGAGAAAAAAAAATACTTTCAGTAACTGAAAAACAAGTAACTTTGTAATTAAATTACCACAAACAATGAACTAAAAACTTACACATTTTAAATAGATAGCTGTAATTATTTTCACTACATAAATAAAGCCATGAGATATAATCCAACAGCCAACGCTATATCTTAAGTGAACTTCATGTTGCAGTACTGACCACTCTTTGGAAAAATAATGATTACAATAATAATATCTCATTCCTATATTACCGATTTCTTCTATGCAATAATGAAAATTCGAGAACCTTAAATCTGCCAGGTTCATCTACACACCTTGACAGTGTTCATCTTGCATCAAGGTGCACCAGATAAATGACATTTTGCCTCAGAATGCCTTTGTTATTACTATTTAGACATAACTTAAGAAATTATCTGTCTATTCTGATTTTAAAAGTCAGCAACAGAATCATAGAATCGGCTAGGTTGGAAGGGATCTTTCAGATCATTGAGTCCAACCATTAACCTAACACTGACAAAATCACCACTAAATCATGTCCCTAAGCACCTCGTCTACCCATCTTTTAAATACCTCCAAGCATGGTGATTCCACCACTTCCTTCGGCAGCCTGTTCCAATGCTTGATTACCCTTTCGTTGCAGAACTTTTTCCTAATACCCAATCTACACCTCTCCTGGCGCAATTTGAGGCCATTTCCTCTTCTCCTAATAGGTCAAGTAGACACCCCAAACATTTCACCAAGAAAAAAAAAAAAAAAAAAAATTACATAAAATATGTTGATTGTTTTAAACAGAAAACTTTAAACAGTTGCAAGAAAAATTTACTAGTAATTCCTGGGAGAAGTTGAGGACACACAAGATAAAAACAATAGGTGAAGTAAAGAACATATTACATCCAAGTGGAAGCCAAGCAGAATTTTTAGCTTAGAGGATAGTCCTATATATTCTTCTTGTTCTCTGTTAATATACCAGTATAGGCCAGAAGATGATCAGAGAGCTGGAGCACCTCTCCTATGAGGACAGGCTGAGAGAATTGGTGGTGTTCACCCTGGAGAAGAGAAGGCTCCAGGGAGACCTTATTTCAGCCTTTCAGTACTTAACAGGGGGCCTACAGGAAAGATGGGGACAGACTTTTTAGCAGGGCCTGTTGTGATAGGACAAGGAGTAATGGTTTTAAACTAAAAGAGGGCAGATTTAGACTAGATATAAGGAAGAATTTTTACAATGAGGGTGGTGAAACACTGGAACAGGTTGCCCAGAGAGGCATCCCTGAAAACGTTCAAGGTCAGGTTGGACAGGGCTCTGAGCAACCTGATCTGTTGAAGTTGTCCCTGCTTATTGCAGGGTGTTTGAACAAGATGACCCGTAAAGGTCCCTTCCAACCCAAACTATTCTATGAAAACTAAACTTAGAAATGAAGTACTGCAATAATATGGTGCAGTGCCTAAATTCCTTTCTGTATCTAATCCCATATTAATTTCAGACACTGTTTCTTTCTATCTATTAATGGAGTATGTTAATCATACTAGAAACATGTTTATTATGGCAATACTTTGTGAATAGTATTTTTTATTGTCTCGAACTATTCATAAACAAATTATATCTGAAGTAATTATGTCAAACAACAAATTTTGAAACTGCAATAGAAGAGATTCTGTTTTTTAACATAATTAAACTATTTATGTCAGGAAATTGGCTTGATGTATTTTAAAGCCTTATTTTCTTCTGTAAAAGCAAGAAAACAAACACAACATGAAACAAACAATCAAGCAAAAATAATTCCTAATCTACCCAAGCAGTCTGACCAAAGAACGACTTTGACTTATCTGGATGAGTGCATGAAAAGGGATTTGAGTTCTTTGAGAACTCAGGAGGCAGTCCTGACTTCTTCTTTGGACTATACAACTCTGGATAAATTATCTTTGATGGTCATAATGAGAAACAATTCTATGATAGAAAAATATATTAATTATATTATAATATATGTTGTATTATTAATTTAAAATTTGTATACAGGCAGAGTAAATCTTCAGGCAGCTCAAACCAAGATTTAAAAAAAAAAATAGAATTGGGTAAATTTTTATGATTCTAGGTCATCTTATTAAATGCCAGGCTAACATATTGCAAATGATTATCCTGTGTTTTTAATTAAAATGAAATCCTGAAAAATACTTCTTAAACCTTCTGGCTAGAAATTTTTGCAGCTTAAACTATACTCTTTAAATTAAATTAAAATAGCAGGAAGGAATGGAATTCTATAAATCTTCTTCAGTGAACTCACGACCAGCTCTAACAGAAGACATGCATTTTGTGGAAAGGTTTCTTCTCTCTCTCAAGTCTGTTCTTTTCTTCTAGTTTCTTCCATTGCTTTGCCAGGGTACCATCACTAAAAGTCCATGAAGATCAAAAAGAACCTTTAGAATAACAGAAGGAACAACAGCATTGACAAATGCTAAATCAAGTGTCAGTTTGGTTTTTTTGGTTTTGTTTTTAATTTTACTTCTTAACCATTCTCCATCTCATTGTTTATATTATCATTTCTGTAGCATCACTGGCTTTCAAACTTACAGGGCTTTTACTTCTCAGTTTCACTTGGCCAAAATTAGTCCATACAAGAAGCTCTACAGGGCACATTGACAAGTTAGATTCCTATCCACCCAGCTACATTTCTCTCAAGGAGGAATGATATGACATGGCAGTCTAAGGATGTTAGGCTTTGCTTCAACAATTTATGCTGGACATTAACTTCACTGAATTTTAAAGTAAGGTTATCATCTGACTTGTTTGTCTAAGCATTCTTGCTAGCACCTATATAAATCTAAACATACAGATTAGTTAAATTACAGGTAAAGAAGTACTGCCAAGGGAACTTAGTGACTGCGGTGCCATTCAACTTTCAAGCACATAAAGGACTCCGACATCACATTTCTGTCTGTCCATAGACTACACTTAGCTCAGTTATGAGAGCTAGCACATTTAAGAATTTATGTTGTATAAACCCACAAACAGAATACACAGGCAAATCAAAGACTTCTACAGGACTCGAATACACTATAGCAAGAATAACCTAAAATAGTACATAAAAAATACCTAACAAATAGGCAATAGCTAATGAAATATGTCAAATATCAAGAAAATAGTCATTAGTAAAAGACAGGCATCTTTAGGTATCTTATGCAGCTGTCATTTGGGAAGGGCACAGGGACTGTGTCTATCTGTCATATCTGTCATATCTTTCATATCTCTTTGAATGTCAAGACAACTGGATAGTGCCCAATCTTACCATTGGCTATAATGTAAACCACAGTTTTTAGCTTTCAAAACCACATGTAATATGTAAGTGCATGCAAATTTTAGTGTGTGCAGTCTGGAGTTAATTTCTACCTTATGTGACAGTATACCTACTTTATCCTACGTTCTTACCAAATTCATTCTTCCTGCCACAGAACTATCCTTAAAAAATCTGTCTTAATACCTAAACTACATTGGAAAAGGGACCTGAAGACAGTACACAGGAATCAGAGAGCATAGTCTGTGCATTTGCTCCATACGTGAACAGCAAGACCAAAGACTTTTAACTGTGAGGCACATTCACAGGAGGATCAAGTTCTGGACAATGCGTGTACAGAAAGACAGATCCACTGATGTGCTACTTTCACACTTTTAAAACATACAAATATATTTTGGAGTTTAGTGAACAAATCTATAATAATTAAATTATCAAGTATGTCTCAGCTATGTTTTCTTTCAGTAATAAATCATAAACTGTAATATGAAGCTAAAATAGAGATACTAATGTATCTCTATTCTCAAAGTTCTCAAAGTAAAACTCCAGCAATTTGTGGTAATTTTCTGTATAGTTAAAATGGAGAGCACAGAAGGAATAATCAATACCTCTTAAACTGGAATTGACTTAGAGTGCACTTTTTAATTAACTTTTTAAATCACAGTTTGCTTTTAATAACATTTTAACATAATGAAATCTTTTATTCTTCTTGTAGTGTTCACAAATATAGACTTTTTTTTATTTAGCTAAAATCTTTCATTCTCCTACTTAAAGGCAAATCTTCAGACAGAAAATACAAGTATAATGGACTGCAAAATTGTCAGACACAGCTTTGTAACTAACTTTTTTTTCTTACTCAATTAAACTCTGTAAGGATCATTTAAATGAAATGTAAAAGTCTACAACATCTGAAAACAGGAGTCAATTTTTTTCTAATAAGAGAGATTTTAAAGTTCATAAAGAAACAACCAACCAGTAAAACATGACAGATTATAATGATGATGCACTAGGTATTACAACAACACAGAAGTAAACTTTATTTAGGGCTAGAGCATTTTAGAAAAGGAATCACAGCATCATAGAATTGTAGGGGTTGGAAGGGACCTTCGGAGATCATCTAGTCCAACCCTTCTGCCAAAGCAGGGTCACCTAGAGCAGGTTTGACAGGAACTCGTCCAGGCAGGTCTTGAATATCTCCAGAGAAGGAGACTCCACCACCTCTCTGGGCAGCCTGTTCCAGTGCTCTGCCACCCTCAAAATAACAAAGTTTTTCCTCATGTTGAGACGAAATTTCCAGTGTTCCAGTTTTTTCCCATTGCCCCTTGTCCTGTCACCGGGCACCACTCAAAAGAGTCTGGACCCATCCTCTAAACACCCACCCTTTAGATATTTAGAATCAAAACCAGAAGGTTATTATAGATATTTGACATCTCTCAAATGTCAAATACTATTAGCGTTGTTACTGGAAAAGTTAGCTGACTACAGATATGTTAGGAAGAGGGGCTCAAAAGTGATGGGCATTTGTCACTATTTCTGCTATAATCAACCTTTTACTATTGGAATTTTGGTCCTCCTAGTTACCTATGTTAAAAGTACAATAAAAAGTCTGTAGTTAAAAGACGTCCATAGGCACGAAGATTGTCTTTAAATAGCTGTGAAGTGACGAAAAAGGCGGAATCTTGTTAGGGCTGCAAGACCATGACTAGGCTGCTGGCTGGACCCTGCCCCGAGATTACGTTAACTGAGCAGGACGTGACACGACATGGGAAACTGCTAGATGTAATAGATAACAGTGTGAGAAGCTGACATAAATCAGAGAGAGTATCATGAGGCACGGCAGGGGTGCACAGGTGCTTAATGCAGAGCTATCTGAGAAATGACTGAACTTCACAGGTATTTGGAGGGAGTACTGGGGACCCTCATGATGGTAGTATCTTGCAGGCCAGCAGTGCCAAGGTAATGATATCCGCAATAACCTACAAGGCTGAGGTTCCCTAAGTAATGGTAACAGAAATATCCGATTTGGATAAGGATGTAGCAAAATTGGGACCAATAGGGAACAGTTAATTGAGGACAGCTGGAAGGAGATTGGGGCATAGAAAGGGAGGTACAAGGGTGGCAAAAAAGAGATTCAAGATAAAGGAAGAGAAGTAACAAGGTATGCTAATGTTGAAGTTCCTGCTGTCTGGGTGTATCTGCTGGGCAGCCACTCACTTGATCACTGTAGCCTAAATCTGGACAGTAGACAAAGCTTGTTGCTCTGAGCATTAACATAGGCGTGAACCCTGCAGGCAGAACAGATTGGGCAAGGCGCTCTCCCTGGCTAACAGGAGCACACTGGGCCAGGAAAATCAAGACTATCTGAGGTCAGGTCTTGTTCCTGACAGCATCCACATCTGTCCATCACTTCCAACAGGTATAATATTTTGACACAAACCTTGCCATGCAATTCATGCAACTCAGATTCCAGTTTTTTAGCTGACGTAATTCTAAATAAGAAAAAGGCACTCACTGGAAAAGTGATATCAATGTTTATTGAACCACAGAGGTCAAAGCAAGACTTTTCTTAAATTATTTTTAAAAATTACTATGATTCATGGTTTAGTATTTCCCCAAGCACAATTAACAATTTGTCCATCTAATAGCACCAGAATGCTTCTTTCTTTGACTTCCAAACAGATGGAGATGTGAAACAGGCAAAAGGATATCAACAAGGACTGTGCATGCACATGGAATAGATTAAAGTACTAGAAAAATTTTGCCTGATATCTGAGACAATTATTTTCCAGTACCTGAGGAAGAATTCTATCTTGAATTTATTGTGCTTAAATGGCACTTAGTCACTTTAATATTTGGTAATACATGCATACACATATACAACACTGATGGACTGCAACTCTCTTAAATGATATCAGCAAAAAGGCTATAAAACATAAACACATAAAATATACTGTAGTAAGAAAACATAAAATTCTGTTCAGAAGTATTCATTAAATTTCTTATTCTGTTTTTTTTTTCATGGTGTCTTTATGATCTACATGGAGAACTTTCAATATTCAATGCCTATGTTGAAAAAAATACAGAATAAACTGCAAAAAATGCAATTTATTGAGCTGAGAATCAAGTGCTACACCTGTTGTAGAATCTATTGCTTCAAGACTAAATATTTATTACCCTCATCTTTATTATCAAGCAAACTTCAACAAACCTAAAAATATTCTGCATACCTTTCCCTCCCTCCTTCTCTAAATCACATACTTTCTGTACAAAATGCTTGAGTCATATTTGTTTATTAATCAAAAACATTTTCACCTCATTTACCTCAGAATCCTACATCTAGCTCCACCGAAGACATTAAGTTTAGGGAGCAACGTACGATGAATGCAGAGGAGGAAGAACACAAGCTTTCAGAAGGAAGCAATAGAAGTCTACCCCATTAATGATAATTTCTTTTCTCAATTAGAAACAATTAAACATGGATTGAAGAAAATGAAAGTTCCCATCTCGCCTTCTACAGATTTACCCTCCATTTGTAATATTATGAAGTTCCATCAAGAATCTGGTCCTGCAGCACTTTAGTATATTCAATAAAGAAAGAAAATGTATTGAAATATAGAACATGGAATATTTCAAATTTCATACAGTACAGGAAAGAGGAAAAAAATCTACTGCATGATCAAATTATAGGATAATATCAAATTATTTTAAGAGATGAAGAAGGAAGGGGTAATATGCAGGCAGATTTAAAAAAGAAAATTGGTTAAGACATACAAAGTCCCCCCCAACAAAAAGAAATAAATAATTGTATAATCTGGTATAGTTTTAGTATAATGAATATCAGTTTTAAATTTATAGGCAAAGCATTCAGCTATCCATTACTGGTTTCTTTTTCCTCGTGAACATGAGTCACATCCATTGAAATTGTCGTATTTCAGCAACTCTGACATTGAGACATCATTTTCAAAGGTATTTTTGAAATGGTCCCTTGTCTTTTCAAGATGCCATGAAAGTTACAGCCTCAATGGCACTTTACTGTCCACTGCTGAAGACATGGATGAATGCATGAATGGTGGCAGTGACTTAGGAATTCCTAAGTAGGCAATGCTTCACAAATGAACTCATCTCCTTGCAGAAGTGCCTTGTTCAACACTCTAGCTTACATGTGTTCAAAGAAAAGAAAAAACAAAAAAAAGAAAAAAAATTAAATTATTTTAGAAAAAACAGAAATCAACTAGAAAAAGAACTGGACTTACATGTAAATAATGGCTTTTTATGTTTTTCAGCATATTCCATCAAATTGAGTTCTGCATTTGTGTTCTTACCAACAGAAATGTCCCAGATGGTACTTTATGATCGGTTACAAAAAAAAAAAAAGGTGGGGGGTGGGGGGGAAGGTCATACCATAAACTCCATTGTAATTTGGTCAGAACTTCATGAGGGGGATTTCAGCTCTGAAACTGTCTTTCATGAATACACCCTGTCTTGATGTACCTCAGCTCCTGGAGGTGGCACTTTCAGAGAAATCCTTTTCTTCTTAGTTATGATTTTATATTTCTATTCTTTTCAGGTTTTCTGTCCATCAGTAGGCAGGAGTCCTTATTTTCAACCATGTGATACACTATAAATGTAACTAAGACCCTAAATTAACCTTAAAAATTAAATATTCAACCTGGATACCTAACATAGATGTTGCAGTACTAAGGCTTGTAAATTTTTTTCCTGGGTCTCCACTACCTGGCTTTTCAATTATTTGAAATGGAAAATGTGAAGCAAATACAACATATTATTACTTTCCATGCCATTTATGTGAATAAAAATGCATTCTATATTGGGGTATTTTCCAACAAATGTTTACTGCCAAATGTTAACGAATACGAATTTACATTTAATCAGGACAGTTTTCACATAAATTCCAATTAATGAGAATACATTTTGCTATTGCCAAGAGATAAGTGGTGTTCAACAAAGTTTAAAGTATATCTGAAATTCAAATGTGATTTTGATGCACATTTTACTAAATAAATATTAAAAGGTATATGAGCTGGTTTATTCAACAGTGACATACAGCCTACGTAACAAAGAGATCCAATTTATGATTAAATGTCAGGTGCTTTGTGAGTCAGAGCACCTGTAGTTCTTAAGTTTTCTGGTGGTGTCTTGAGAATATCAGCGGGCAGCTATCTTTAAAAGTACTAAGATAAATATTCACAAATCAAAAAGTCATATTTGACATTGAAGAAGTTGTTTCAATTTTTTTGGTTTGGAAAATGAGTTATTTTTCCCTAAAAATTAGAAATTATACCATGTTAAGAAATCAAGCTATCAGAAATTTGTGAAGACAGATTTAAGGTAAATGCTGAGCTTGAAATCCACGTTTTATTATGCTTGAACATGTGTTATCTCTAAATGTTCTAATTATTTTCATTGACAATTATTACAAATTTTAATACAATAAACCCAATACTTCATATGCAAATGTACACAACAAAAATTACAGTACACTAGTGTCACCCTTGACCAATGGGTTCAGCTGTCTGTGATCTAAGGCTTAGTTTTCTGCAGCACAGCTGTGTGACATTGGCAGAGTTTTGCTGACAAAATCATTTTACGTGTGAGAAAGTAAGTGGTCTAAGGCCATGGAAGATTAAAAAAAAAGGGGGTAAAGGGGAAAGAAAGAAGTGTAGGTGTTGGGACAATGATAATCAGCAGGTTGGAGACTCAGTATGAAAAATGTTGACATGAATATGTATAAAATCCTGAAAAAAAATCAGCAACAGCAAGGATCAGCCTGTTCAAAGAAGGCTCTTCCCCATCTGAGTATTTGGTAAGGAATACTTCTGTGGGATTTTTGAAATATAAAGTCAATATGAGGGTGTTGCTAGATGCTCCCTTTGTCAAGTGATTTCAGTCCTTTGTGTCCCAGTTTTTCCATCTGTAAAGTAGTTGTACAGATTCTGATTGCTTTCGTGAAGTGTTTTGGTATATAAGTCGATGTCATTAAGAGCTACATACAATTAGTAGCTTATTAGTATAACATTCATGAATAGACATATTTTTATAAAAAAAAGAAATAATGTAACATTTTACCCCCCTCATATTTCATAACATGTCCCACGACTGATTTACCAAGACATGCTTCCCCCCACCATCTTGGTCCTGTTCTACAAATCAAAACCAAGCTCCTGGATTAATCTGATTACTCAGCATTTAAGCCGCATTTATTGTATTTTAAAATAAGTATTGGCTTTTGTAGGTTACAAAGAAAAGACTGACAGGTACACCTCAGCAGGATGAAAAAAAAGAAGTCAAATCCTACTACTTTCTTCCTGTCAAGACATTAAAGCCAATGTTATGACTATAGACTTACCTTTTGAATTTAGATGCTTGGAATTCTAAGTCTAATACTTCACTGAGAGGGCGGCTGGTCACCGGAATAAACTCCCTAGGGACATGGTCATGGCATCATGCCTGTCTGAGTTCAAGGTGCATCTGGACAACACTCTCAGTCATATGGTTTAGATTGAGGTAGCCCTGCAAGAAACAGGGAGTTGGACTTGACGATCCTTATGTGTCCCTTTGAACTTGAGATATTCTATGATCCTACGCTTCTATGACTACTAACAGCCCAGCCAGGTGAGACTCACCAGGGATCTGTATTAGGAATGGCAGGCATATTAATGCTTTGCATGGTAGCTTACTGGTTGCAGCTATCTACCACATATATTAGCCAACAGATAATTGCTTTCCACTCCTAAGTTGTCCATATCTTACTGTCTCTTCCTTTATGACAGAAGAAGCCCAAATGAAGTGACCCAGAAAGGGTGTTACCCTTGGAAGAGTAGGGCTAACCCAGCCTTCACAATCATTATGCTAAGGAAATTTGAAAGAAATCTACAAACAAGGATGAAAACTAGTTATGGTTTTCTACTTTTAAAATTTATTAACATAACTAATATTTCAAGAACTGCAGTTTAAGATAATTTCCATTATAGAAAATATCTTGTTTGAGGCATTACTATGATGTGATTTAAAATTTAAAAGAGCTTGAAGTTCTTGAATATAGGCTTTTGTCATGGTGATTTTAAATTGGAACAATTTTGAGTATGCTTCTATTTTGTTTTAGGCCTGCAGTTTCTTCAGTTGTATTCTAAATAATATGAAAACTAAATTGTACTAGTATAATTGATTTTGCTTTAACTATGGTTTTATACCTCATTAAACAACATTTCATAAATGTATTTGCTACTACATTATGAAGAAAAGACAAAACAAATTTGTTTTAATACCACTCAATAACATTTTTTGAAAGAATACCACGTATCTTGCTGCAGTTTTTATACTTGTGAAGGTCAAAAACATTTTATTTTTTTTATTCTTTAAATTGCTCAGAATGTCTACAGTATACTTGATGTCAGCCACAATACTGTTAAAACAGGGATATCTGAATCTTGTTACTTTTCTTTCACTTTCCCTTTCTACATTCATGTATGTCAGCATTACACATTGACATTCATATATTTGCAAAAATACATACTAATAGCACAGGCAAAGTCTGCACAGTAACCCCCTTAACATTTTCCACTTCTGCACGTAAATTCATATACTCAACTGGTTTAAAAGGAGAGTGTCTCTCCGAATAGATAAAATAGCAATTTCTTTGCCAGCAAAATTTATCCTTTTTTGTTTGTGTGCCATTCATAAATTTGTGATTGTAGAACATATCTCTCTCTGAAGAAAAAGTAGTGGTAAAAATAATGTTACGAAAAAGAAAAAAAGAGCACCCTGACTTCTGAGTTACCACAATATAACTTCAAATGCCTCTTCTCCAAATTTATACTTTTATTCATATTTTGTACACTGTAAACTTAAACTCAGAATATTACCTAAAATAATACATCTCTTGAACACCATCAGAGACTCATGAATGATGAACCAATATGAACAAAATAATTGAGTTGCTTTCATATTTAGCAAAACAGTAGAGGAACGTAAATTTAAAACTGGCATTTCCAGAAAAGTTTTGACCAGAGTTAAGAATTTCATCTCTAAGAAAACAGTATCATTATTCTCTTGAAAATTATTGTGTTGATCTGAAATGATTGCAAAAAAAACCAAAACAAAACAAAAAAAAAAAAAAAGAAAGAAAACCCCAAAACACACAAACAAAACATGATTGGTTTTATTAAAGACAGCAGTACTGGTTATGTAAAGAGATTTATCTGTCCATTTTCAGACTTCTAAGATGAAGTACAATGGATTAGACCTGCATGTTATTTCTTCTCCACACTTACCTTCTATACACAGCTGAACAAAAGCATTAACTTTCAATTAAATGAAATTTTAAAAGAATGAAAATCATAACATTGAAACTTTGGATACAATTAATTTTCTTTAACTCTGACATACATTGTAGATGTTTAAATAACAGCTCCTCACCTTTGTCTACTATTGCAGTTAACTTCCAGAGATGGCTTCATATCGCCCTTGACAGATGTTTGAGATAGCTACCATGAACCAGCCTTTGGAGATGTCGTCTTCTTCCCACTGATTATGAAGAAAACTCATAGCGACCAGTTCAGACACAATCAGAAAATATTGTAACCTGGGTTGCACAGCTGAACAACAGTATAGAAAAAGCTAGGGAAAAGTCAGAGGGCTCAATTATACTCGAGGATGAAAGAGAACAAGGGAAAGATTTTTACTCTTGATTGTCTACAATGCTTAACTGCTTAAATGCTTTACTACTGGCTCTTTTTTGCACATCTGTCGTAAGTTATTTTCAAGACTAATCTGTCATTAAAATGGCTAAGTGTAAGCAGTCTTTTTCCATTTGACTACTGGGCTAATATTCATTCCCTTGCTTCAGTGAATTAACAGCAGCCAGGACAGCTAAGGCACAGGAATGGAAAACATCCTGTCAGTTTATCAGAGGCAAAAGGATAGGCAAGAAAGAGTTAAGTCATTACTTAAGGTGCACCAAACACTATTGATGCTGGGAAAGATGAAGTGTTTACACCTCTCCTGCTTCAGTTTTCATTAAGAAGGTTATGCATGAATGGACATCACACCAACACAGGTTAAGGAAAAAAGTTACTCATCTAAGTCATAGGAAGTTTCATCAGGTTGATGAAATTTTCTGCAGAGTACTTAGAAAAATGGCTGAGGAAATCTCATGTTAGCATTAGCTTTGAGAACAGAAAGAGAATAAATGATCTTCCAGAAGATTAGAAAAGGGCAAACATAATTATTTTTTTAAAAAGGAGGAAAAAGGCCACAGTTACCTAGCTCCAGTTGATGAAAAATATGTTAGCACAAAGATATGAAAAATCAAAAGGTGTTTATTGTCAGCCAATAAATCACGCTATAACAAAAAAATGTCCTTCAACACCGTACTTCATCTCATTAGTATGTTAAAAATAATAGGTACTTCAAATAGTGCCTGGTACCATTTTCTTAAATGACCTAGAAAATTACAGTGAAGAAAAATCTGTTGCAAGGTGAGTGTATAAATGGCTGGAAAACTGTACTCAGCTGTTATTCATTGCTCACAGTAGAACAAGAAAAAATGTTGAGTGTGTTTACATATGCATTTGTCCTTACTTCAGTACTGTTTAATACATTTATCATTTTATAATAGAAAACAAAGTACACCATTCAATTTGCAGATCAGTTCAGACTGGACTAGGCGTTGGAGACCACATTAAAATTCAAATGATCTTGAGAAACTGAAGTTGTTTATCTTCCAAAAAAAGCCCCAAACAGAATGTTTGCTGACAGTAATGCACTTTTAGCTTAAAAGAATATGAAAGATTGTTGTTAGCTTCCCGTAAAAACTACAGCCTGATTGTCCAACAGCACATGTGAATGTTTGGGGCAAATAAGAAAATCACCCAAAAGGTTACCAGAATGATTCTACCAATTTGGATTTTCTTCAGTCCTCTACTTTAGATCATCAGAAATAATAAGTTTTCTTTTTTTGTACGTTTTTTCTTACTAAAGTTCAAGCATATCTAAAGATATTACTTCAAACTGCTCATACAACTCCTATTGGAAAGGTAATACATGTTCCGGCCACCACAGCGGCCTAAATACTGATCATCTTTGTTAATTATGCTTCCTTATTAGTTATATGCTGTAGCAATCCAACTGCCAAGTTCAAGTTATACCAAAATAAAGAAAATTATGTCAGTCATTATTTCATATACTTACAGCTATGAACAACATATGACAGCTCAACTTTACGTATATATTTACTTTTTCAAAGAATTATAGAATCTTAGAATGGTTAGAGTTGGAAGCAACCTCAAAGATTATTTTGTTCCAACCCCCCTGCCATGAGCAGGGACACCTCCCACTAGACCACGTTGCTTAAAGCCCCATCCAGGCTGGTCTTGAACACTTCCAGGGATGGGGCATCCACAACTTCTCTGGGCAACCTGTTCCAGTGTTTCACCACCTTGACAGTAAAAAATTTCTTCCAAATATCCAATCTAAATCTCCCCTCTTTCAGTTTAAAGCCACTAGTCCTCGTTCTGTCGCTACACTCCTCCATAAAGAGTCCCTCTCCATCTCTCCTGTAGGCCCCCTTGAAGTACTGTAAGGCTGCCATAAGGTGTCCCGGGACCGTCTCTTCTCCAGGCTGAACAACCCCAACTCTCTCAGTCTGACTTCACAGGAGAGGTGTTCCATCCCTCTGATCATTTTTGTGGTCCTCCTCTGGACTCACTCCAACAGCTCCATCCCCTTCTTATATTGGGGGCCCCAGAGCTGGACACCGTACTTCAGGTGGGGTCTCATGAGAGCAGAACAGAGGGCCAGAAACACCTCCCTCAAGCTGCTGGACACACTTCTTTGGATGCAGCCCAGGATATGGTTGGCTTTATGGGCTGCGAGTGCATATTGCCAGCTCATGTTGAGCTTCTCATCCATGAACACCTCCAAGTCCTTTTCCTCAGGGCTGCTCTCAATCCATTCTCTGCCCAGCCTATATTTTTGCTTGGGATTGCCCCGACACACGTGCAGGACCTTGCACTTGGCCTGGTTGTACTTCATGAGGTTTTCACAGGCCCACTTCTTAATCCTGTCAAGGTGCCTCTGGACGGCATCCCACTCCTCTAGCATGTCAACTGCTACACACATCTTGGTGTCGTCGACAAACTTCCTGAGAGTGCACTCAGTCCCACTGTCCATGTCACTGACAAAGATGTTAAACAGCAACGGTTCCAATACTGACCCCTGAGGAATGCCACTCGTAACTGACTGCCACTTGGACATCGAGCCGTTGACTGCAACTCTTTGAGTGCAACCATCCAGCCAATTCTGTATCCACTGAGTGGTCCATCAGTCATATCCATGTCTCTCCAATTTAGAGATGAGGATGTCGTGCAGGACAGTGTCAAATGCATTGAACAAGTCCAGGTAGACGATGTCAGTTTCTCTTCCCTTACCCACCAACACTGTAACTCCGTCACAGAAGGCCATCAAATTTGTCAGGCATGATTTGCTTTTAGTGAAGCCATGTTGTCAGTCACCAATCACCTCCTTATTTTCCATGTGCCTTAGCAGTTTCCAGGAGGATCTGCTCTATGATCTTGCTGGCAACAGAGGTGAGATTGACCGGCCTGTAGTTCCCTGGGTCTTCCTTTTTTCCCTTTTTTTTAAAAAAGAAGGGTTATGTTTCCCCTTTTTCAGTCAGTGGGAACTTTCACGGACTGCCAAGACTTCTCAAAAATGATGGATAGTGGCTTGGCAACTTCATCCACTAGTTTGCTCAGGACCCACGGATGTACCTCATCAGATCCCATGGACTTGTGTACATTCAGGTTCCTTAGATGGTCTCATACTTGATGTTCACCTACAGTGGACGGTTCTTCATTCTCACAGCCCCTTCCTTTGCCTTCTGCAACCTGAGCAGTGTGGCTAGAGCACTTGCCAGCGAAGACCAAGGCAAAAAAGTCATTGAGTACCTTGGCTTCTTCATATCCCCGATGACCAGATCTCCAGTTTCCTTCTGGATAGGGCACACATTTTGTCTCGTCTTCCTTTTATCTACTGACGTAACTGTAGAAGCTTTCCTTGTTGCCCTTGATGTCCCTGGCCAGATTTAATTCTATCTGGGCTTTAACCTGATCCCTGGCTGCTTGGACAATTTGTCTGTATTCCTCCCAGGCTACCTATCCTTGCTTTCATCCTCTGTAGGCTACATTATATGTAACTGCATAATTACATTTTATATTATATAAAATTGTAATTGTACATTATGTGGTTTTACATATGTGAAATTACATATTACATTACCTAACATGATGTAATATTTTACATTATATTCAACATTATGTAACTGCTAAAAAGTACTGGAATAAATTAGGAAAAAAGTGGATTTTCTATCGTAAGTATTTTTTTAAAAACAGAAAAATATCTGCCAGAAATAGCTATAGTTCACTCAGCTTTGAGGAGAAAGGATTAAATTTTTTTAGGCTCATTTCTAGTCTCTAATTCTACAGTGCAATTTATGTCTACACTTTTCTTGAAAAAGTGACTATGTCGCAACACAAAATTAGAACATACTTGTCATGTCAAAGTTACAGTCTCGTAACATTGAAATCTATGACATTGTGACAGTATGAAAAACTGTTTCCAATGGATGAAAAGTATACTGTAGTTCATTAGTTAAAACGAGAGAAAACACAGTAGGAAAACAATTCTGCATACAGGAACAAGTAGCAATATGTGAAATGTCAACTATATAATAATAGAAAACATTAAAAAACCCAAAGTACCCTATCTGCTTTTGTATTATATCATTAAAAAGAGGAAATTTCAACCAGTCTGTGATCTTAAATTGTAATGTTAACACTTACTACTGTAAGTGTTATAGCATTTGGATGGAAAACTATCCTCTCAAATTGTTAAAGCAATTACAATAATCTCATCTGAATCACAAAATGTTTTTCAAGGGAAAAAAAAAACAACCCAGTGTATTCTCTGGGCCCCTCAGTTCAACTGAAAGTGTGAATAAGCAGATTAAAAAAAAATAATTCTCAAATATCTGATTTTTTAATTTGGTCAGACACTGAATGTAAACAAATAAAAGACTATATGTACACATAATGATAAACAAAGCCCCATCTCTCCTTTTCAAAAGGAAAGACAAGACAAGCATACAAAAGCTTATTTTATTGCCTTACACTAAGTGCTGAAGGATTCTTTTAAAGAAATAACGAATTTCTGCAAAAAATACTGTAACTTCTTGCTGAAGTTTTGAATTAGTTGTTTGATTGATACAAGACACAAAACAATAATATGCACAGTAAATACAGAATTCAGTGTCATTAACAGTTACTTTAAAATTAAAATGGCATTCAGAGATCCCCACCAGCATTACTACACGTATATTTCCTTGTTAGGTTTCCCAGAAAGGAAGATTCTTCTATTTAACCATGAGTTGAGAAGCTGCCCAAACATCCACCTTTTCTTGAGAATAACAGAAGCAATGTCCGTGTCTCTGCAATGTAAAATTTTCAACTAATCTTACTAACATGATGATAAGGCACTCAGTACAAGCAACATGTACAACCAGAAAGTTTAATTTTTGTGGTAAAAGAATGTAACTTCCTAAACTGTAAGTATACCATTTTTTAGTCTAGGAATCTGTCTACTGAGACCAGAAAATACGGGAAGTATAAGGCAGCAGAATTTTGATGTTAAAAACCAACTCAAGCGACAGAATACACCTCTGTGAGGACAGGGGTCCTGACACACCTGAAAATAGGGAAATGCTTGTAAGTGCATGTATTCGTAAGAAACTAAAGCAGTATGGACAGGAAGCTATAATGAGACTGTAAGCTGGAGAAAAAGTGAGGAGATATCACAATCATCACATGTTGCTCATTTTAATACTCAGCCTCAGTAACAGGCATTTAAAGAGCAACAAGATTTACTACTTAAGCAATTCTGTGTGAATGAGACAGAGAAATTTCTAGATTGATTTTATCTTGACGCAGCTTAATTACAGAACTTTTGCTTGTATTTTTCAATTGCAAAGAAAAAACCACAAGTTTATTTTTAACATTAATAAAAGTTAATTGTTCTATTCTTCAAAATATTTTATTTTAATTGTAGGCTGCAGGAGGAAAATACTCATTTGGAAATGCATACAACAATAGCACTGTTAGATGGCAGCATTTTGTTCTTCGCTTTATTTCTGAAATAGTGAAACTTCAATGTAAAATTATAAGATTATTACACTTGTTACTACAAGTGTTAATCTGAGCAATTACATACTATTAATCTATGTATACCTTAAAATAAAACTGTCTATATATAATGTAATACAGTTGATATTTTCTACTTTCTACTCTACTTACCTATTTTTCTACACTGATTACAAAGATTGTAGTTTAGAAGATAAATAATATTATCAGACAAAATTTTCAAAAATAATCCAATATCCCATTACTTAGATAAAGAATTTCGATTATTTAAAGTGAAATTCTATAGGGATAGTAAGTTTTCCTATAAAACAAAGCAATAAATAAAATCATAAATCAGATTTATAAAAAAAAGAAAATTTCATTTTAAAACAACCTATCCACAGAGGGACGCTACAAAATACCTCATATCAGTTGTGAGTGAATACTAAAAACATGCTTATTGTTCATCTTAACTAGCCAAGTTCTTTCCTTCATACTCAGTGACTCACGTGTATTCACTTTACTACATCGCATTGTCTTCTGACATTGATTAAGTTTGCTACTTATTCGGATGCTGGAGAAAGACATACCAGCTTGGAAAGAAAGTTACTCAGAAGATAACTTCTCCAATGATGTGACATTAAAAATCTGCCGTTATCCCAACTGATCTGCGTTCTTAAGAGTAGTCTAAAAGCCTTTTGTTTTCTGTCAAATACTAAAAGGTTTTCAAGGGTCAAACCCCCCTGAAATATATATTTTTTTTAACTTCAAAAGAACCTGTAAGCTGAAATATAAGTATCATAAGGTCATGTCTAGAACAGTAAACACAATTGCCCGGTGCCTGTTCTCTGCTCTGTTCAGGCTCTGGGACTCGGGCCAACTGGCATGGCACAATATACCTCCATATGGCTAAACGCTCTTATCCTCTAAAACACTGGCTTTATCCAAATATCCAAAGTGCCTATTGAGTATTTTTCCTGACTTATGCTAACTCCTGAACTAGTTTGCCAGATACTAGTCTGTATAACTCAAAACCATTTTAATAATTGTGATAACATCTTATCAGTACTGACCATCTTATGCCAGTTCCATTGGCTCTGTTTAATTTAATTAAGTCTAATTTAATTTACTAGTATATATGCAGTGGTAAAATCCTAATTTTTTTTTTATATAGCCTGTTTTGCAAACTATGGGTTTCTCATTACTGTGATTTGCTAATATATAATATTTGACAGAAGCTTTTACTTCAGATTGGAAAATAAACGTTAAATAAAAGATCAGCAGGGAACTGCATATTTTTTGAACAGAACATGAAAGCAAACCTGTTCTAAGAAGGTTCTGAGTCACAGAAAAAATGACAGCAACTTATTATTGAATCTAGCTAAGAAAAAATATCCCATTTTCTTTGCATCACCAAAATTTCCACAGAGAAGGGAGACTGATATCATTCATAGAAGCACTGCTAAAAGTGTTAGATTTAAATCAAAACAAAACAACATAGTGATTTTAGTAAGAAATTCTATCACCTAAAAATAGATAGGATCAGCTTCCATGTGAATCAGCAAATGGGACAGATGAGCAGCTCCCAAATGGTAAGGTCTAAGGATATCATGTGGAGTATGGCATAGGAGCACACAGGTGTGTGCTCTGCCAAACCTGCATGAGATGGAATTCAGCTGTTTCTCTTGACCATAGTTTGGGAAAGAAGCCATGACATGTTTTTCAAATAAGGGTAGTCCATAGCCAGCTTGGAAACTGCAGGTAAAAAACATGTATTTCTCAAGAGAAGTGACAACCATTGCAAACAGAGAAACTGTGGGAACTGATTTTAGAATTGAGGAACCTTAATATTCTTCAATTTGCCTACTTTTCAAAATTTAACAATTATTTCTCTGATTTCATAATTTCATGCTCTCTAGCCTTAGTTTACTTGTGAATCTTTATCCATGACAAATCATGTAGCATTTACTCTTCTTAAGTAAAATTCTCTGACCATTTAAAAACTGCTTTAGGGTGTGTTTATACAACTGCTTGTGATCATAATGAAGTGGTTTAAGAAGTGACTGTCCCTCAAGCTAATATAAGATAACTGACTGTGCTCTTCTAGGCTCCTGCAGTGCAGAATAAAATGTATCTGTTCAAAACACCACTGGGGGCAATTCATATATCATTATCCAGCATTACTAAGGAGGCAGTAAAGAACAACTATTGAGAAGTAATTTTTGTTACCCCCTGAAATAAACGTAGCTTGTCATGTCACCACACTTACAGAAATCTATCCTGTGCTGTGCTAATTTACTGCTAATTTTGAGAAATAACATCATTTAACCTAATCAGAAGGCAAACTCACCCTCAAAAGCTCAACCTCAGTTGAAAACTCACTACAAAAAAAACCATACACAAGAGCTGACAAGTGTATCAGTTCTGGTTTACTGTTTGTCTGGTTTTGTTATTCCTTTCTTGCATTAGAAAACAATCATAGTTAATAGCTTGGACAGACTTACAGTCTTTTAAATATGTCAACAAATACTATTATGGGAGGAAAATCAGCTCAACAACTTGAAACTCCCCTTCCTGACTCACAGCAATGCCTCAGCATTGTATGTATACATTACATACAAAATAACAGTTTACCTTCCCACTACTACCATTTTTTCCCAGCGTTTCACAGTTCACTTATCTAAAATAATCCAGAATATATCTACATTCTATAAAGCTTGTTCAAAGCCTTTGTACACAACAAAAGTTTAAAGAGTAAGTCTAACGTTATTTATTTGTTTATCACTTAGCACCCAGTCACTTTCTTCAGTAAATTTTGATCTCTCAGTGGATGTCCAGTCCCATAAATTTCTTTCGCTACTCTCTTTATCTTGAGTATTCTACAGATCTCTTTCACAGTGCCTTTTTAACACCCTCGGATTCTTGCTTCTGAATGTGTAATTAACCACCTACAAAATCAGCATCTTTATAGCTGAAGTACATGTTCATTCATTCATGTGAGAATTGTTTTAAAGCCATTCATTCTAGTATCGTCCTTACTCAAAGCACAGTGATGTCTCTTGGGGTTTTTTTCTGCTTCTTTTCATCAAGACTTAGTGTCTTCTGGATT
Source organism: Dromas ardeola (assembly GCA_013398915.1). Taxonomy (NCBI): domain Eukaryota; kingdom Metazoa; phylum Chordata; class Aves; order Charadriiformes; family Dromadidae; genus Dromas; species Dromas ardeola. The sequence goes on from VYZM01022820.1 coordinate 34,177, forward strand.
AAAAATACCTGATAGGTTAAAATTAAATAACAAAATTACCCCTTATCCTTTTAATTTGCTGAGAGTTATATCCCTTCCCATATTAATAACTATCGTTCCAGAGTAACACGTACGGTCATCACCTTCAGACTCACTTGCTATATGTCTTTCGCCTATGTAAGTGTAATGTGGAGACTCAGATAGATTAGGACTATTCATAACCCTAAGGGTACTGTTAGCAAATTACCTTGCATGATGGTTCCTCTGTTGCCTGTTTTAGCGATCAATAACTGCAACTACAACTTAACTTTATTCCTGATCCACCAGTTCTCCCTGGGGTACAGTGTACAAGATGTAAACAGCTTAACGTAAAACATCTGAAATCCAAAAATAAATAACATGTGAAAGCTTTGCAATGGAAAGAAGGAAAAAAGAGGGTTAATAAAATTTGACCAGTTTGGATACCTCCTTCAAGGTCTTTCTCTTTGGAAGCGCTTTTTTCTACATGGAGGATTTATTAAAAGAATATATATCCCTAGGCCATTTTTCCTATAAAACATGAGCATGAGACTTCCTTAGGGACATGACTATGTGAATTTAATTCATTTGAAGAATACTAGAAAGCCAAAAAACACGGAGAGAAAGTGTCAGGAATCCGACTCATAACAGGGACATTAAGATTAACCACTTTCATCTGTTTGCCTAACTAATAGATAAAGAAAAAAAGAGTCATGAGTACTTTCAAGCAAAGTCTGTAAATTGATTCAAGATTTGAGTGGTTATGAATAATCTGGAGAAACTACAACAGGTGAGGAAGCTCAGAAACGTCCTGTTAATGCATAAAAATACAATGCTATACACTATGTTCCACTGTGCAACCAACAGACATGTGACAGATTACCCATGTTTATTATTATCTTGGCTACACTTCAGGGGATGCGTGAGGTAAGGATGGAAAGCCCTTAGGCACCAAAATGTTTCCCTTCAACAATTTACAGACATGTGCATTTTCGCAATTCTGTTCACATGTTTGTGTCTACCCCATGTGAGTAGATCAAGACATACTTGACTAGTAAACTAATTATTTTATTGTAATTCCTATAAACAAGGTCACTAGAACTCCAGCAGAGGACCATTTTTTCTCCTCCTGGATGGAGATGCAAGTCTAGACAACCTACAGAGTTAAGTTAAGCTTTTTATGTACCAGAAGTTTCAACTGAAACTCAAGACATTTTGTGTTCCTCTTGTCATGCAATAATCTAGAATAAGTTCTTTGCTTCACTGGCATATGTCAAAAGTGTTCGCAGGGAAACATGAAGATAAGAAACTATGAAAACCTAAGTAAATCAAACTGTTTCATTCTTTTACTTCACACTAGGGAAACCAATTCATTCATTACCTATATGTAGTGACAATGGCTACTTCTCCAGTGTAGCTTTTTTTGGGATAATTCTTGTTTACATTGAGCAAATAATTGTGAAAGTGATATGAGCTAAGAAAATCAAGACAGTTTTCTAGATTTCATTATATGATAGAGAAGTGTTCATACATCTTCATGAAAAATCAGGATTATGTACTAAATTAACACATCTTTTACTTGCAAAAAATGTTTATGTACTAAAATATGAAAGAATCAAGTAATGTTAAAGAGCATATCAAAGCCTATACACAGTACATTGAAGAACTGATATTTTAATTATTAAAAAAAATCCAAGACTATTTATTTCAGTTATTGACATAACAGAAATAAAAAAGTATAAATAACAAATAACCTAAAATATTTTTTACTTTTTTTCCTTATAGTTGCTGCTAGTTTGTACTGGAAACATGATAAAAACTTAATCACTTTCTTGGGTGATACTGTAATATATTAATTGAGTGACATCCAAAGTATATTTAGAAAAGCAATTTTGTTGGAATATATTGTCATTTATATTTATCTATGTAACGTAAGTCAAGATAGAAAATCTAACCTATCAACTGTTCACATCAAATGATCAACTAAAATATTAATGCAGATTTTAAAATGTCTAAGATTTATAATATGGTAAGGAAATTATGTAATTCTCCTCAAATCAGAGTATTTCTGAATTTTCCTAATCAGTTAAGAGGTATTAAATACAGAACAGATAGCATCTGTCTATCTATGTATGCACTGATTAAAGCTATTTTATAGGTACATAGCCACATCTTTTAGAGCTTGTAACTAGACATTAGGTAACCAGGATTCACTATAGATGGCTTCACATATATTGTCAGTAGACATGCATTTTTAGTCTCTGAAATGATGAAAGTTTCATCTGTCCTATTCTAGATGAAGATTTTTAGGCTTTTCTTCCTGCTGCTCTCTGAAGCAGCACATAGTCACTCAGATCAGTTCCTGGCTAAAAATGAACTGTCTCTTCTGTTTGCTTTAGAATGGTTTTTGTCTTTTTTTATCACTGAATACTGAGAGCAAAACTGAGCCACTTGAGAGTTTGCAGTCCAGCTGTTGTGGCATAAATCAATATTTAAAATTCACAGTGGCAATTTTTCTTCCCTTGAAAGCAGGACTTTGCGTCCTGAATTTCTTGTTCTGTTAAATCCAGAACTTTATCAACATTAAAACGCAAAATCTAATATCGGTTTGTACCCAGAAGCACTACTTCAGTGACAAACTAAATAAAACAGCAATATACTTCAGTGATAAAGTAAATAAAACAGTAATAAAATTGTTAATTAATGTTTGACTTCTGTTTCTCTGGAGGAATTTTCAAGCTATAGGGTTTTACGAATGAGGAGTTAAAAAACTCCAGCTTGAGGGAAAGAACTTTTTCAACTTTACTTCTTGAATTCACAGAGTTAGTATAACAAACTTTTGACAGCTCACAAGTGCATGGGTGAAGCTGGTGAATGTGGAGTACCTGCAGGAAAATACGGTATTTTTCATCATTCTCCTAGGGATAAATCTTCTTCTAAAATACTACTTTCTTAGGTACAGGTGGATTGTAGGCATTCTGTATATCATCTTATTGCCGGCAATTTTTCATGCATGGGGATTTATGAGCTGGCAGGTGATGATACGCAGTGTAGTTTTGGCCCTGTATCCTTCTCCTACATTACTCCATGAAGCTTTTAATTCTGTAATTATGTCCCAGATGCACAGTGTACTTTGTGACACCCTTCCCAAGTGGGCAGATGTTCCTAAGCAGACCTCTATGTTGTGAAGGAATCTCCCTGGGGTTTAGCACTGTCAACCTGCATTAAGAACAGATATAAAAGGTAAGAAGCAGATGTGTAGTGCTATTTCTGTTTGACATGCTGTCCCTCTAGCCAATGTTTTCTACCGGTACAGCAACACTGAGCCAACAGACTAATGAATGGAGCCCGCAGAATAAACCGTTAACCTGTAACCTCATCCAGTCTGCGTGCAGCCTATTAAGTTCGTACTCCTATGATTCACGCTCCTGCTGCATTTGTTGTTTTGCTTTATTTTGCTCCCAGTATTGCATAGTGGCCTCAGAACTAAAAAACCAAGGTGAGGAGACCTGCACTGGCGAGAGGGGAGGTGGAGGCTATGAGGGACAGTTAGTGACCTGCCGACTTACTTGCATGAGGAAGACTGAAGCATCTCTTTTTTCCCCTCTGTCTCTTCACACTGACGGCCCCAGAGCACATCTGCGTCACATGCAGGGGAGGGGGCGGCTTGGTGAGAGGTGCTGAGATAGATAGAAAATTGCACAGTGAGGACCTTGACAGCCTCACGGGCGTGATTTTTTATTTATTTTTTTTTTTCCCTCCTACGTACAGTGTATATAAAGAAGCCCCGATTTCTCTCCGTGCCAGCTCTCAGGCTTTGCCATCCCAGATAACTGCGGGCATGGGACTCCCCTGAGACATGAGATGGGAAGGCGGGAGGTGGAGGCAGGCTTCCAGGTGACTTTTCCCTCTCTGGCTGCACTCGGTCACGGAGCTCTAAGAGACTGAGGAAGGGCCACCTGCCTCCCAGTGCGGCTGCCGCCGCCGCCGGTCCTCTCCGGGCTGTGGCTCCCCTCGCTCCCCCGTTAATCAGATCAGCGCCTCTTCGCAGCCTCCCTCACCCGCTCTTCCCTCGCAAGTGCCCGTCTCCCCTGAGAGGTGTCTCTCATTTCTGCCTCTCTCTCCTCCCCTTTCCCACTGATCACCGTGCAGTTCTCGTCAGCTCTGGGCATCTCTCCCTCTCTCTCTTTCTCCCTTCCCTTGCTGGGGGTGCCTCTACCTCCTCTCGGCTCTGTGCATCGCTCCATCCATCCTCCCTCCCTCCCTCCCTCTCTCTCTGCACTGGTGTGTGCGCGCATCTCTCTCCTCCTGGCGGCTACCACCCCTCGCCCTGCAGGCGCAGCGCTGCCCGGAGGAGCCGCCGCCGCCGCCGCCGCCGCCGCCGCCGGGAGCGGGGCCGCCCCGC
>VYZM01022820.1:39492-60459 GCA_013398915.1 Dromas ardeola
CCCCTGCCCCTGCCCCTGCCCTGCCCCTCTCCTGTCCTGCCGCTGTCCTGCTCTGTCCCTGTCCCTGTCCCTGCCCCCGGGGGTGGCCCGGGCACACACGCCTCTCAAAGCCGGCGCTCCGCGCTGGGGATCGTCGCCACCCAACTTTCTCCGAAGTTCATTAAAATGCTAGCGGGAGGTGATGTTGTTCTGAGTGTTGGGATGCCAGGTGAAAGCTCAAAAGTTAAAAAAAACCAAACAAAAAAAAAAAAAAATCCACTTCCCTGGATCTCGGCGACTAAATCGTGTCACAGCCTACTTCAGAGAAAAATAAGAATTTGTTTTATGAGTCATGAACTGAGTGACACCTGAGAAGATGTAAGAACCATAAAGACACATCCAGGTGCTTGTGTTTCATATGAAACTTCTGTTAATGTTGAATTGCTTTTCTTTCTCAGTCCTTGCTCCTTTCCCCCCTCCCCTCCCAGCCCAAGCAGAAATTAAAATCATTAGAAGGAAATGTAGCTAACACAGAGCTTTCAGAAATACTATGATACAGATAATCCTCAGGATAAAATGGTCCATTTGTTTAACTCTGCTTGCCCCCACCTCCCCATGGTTAAAATAATTTCATTTTCATTTCTCTTGTCATTTATTACTTTTTGTATGTAAAGAAACGTATAGTTCCATTTCTAAACAGAAAAGAATTATTTTTGGTCTTCGTATTGGAAGTAAAGCATATGGTATTAAATATTTTATTAGATAAAGAGACAGCACTGTGCATTTGTTTGCATTGATACAGCTGTAGGTAAGCATACATGGGCATATAACTTTGAGTGTGTTAAGCTTTTTCATAGACACGTAAAGCATATATTCTCTACTTGAAACTCTTCATTGTTTTGTAAGCAAGCATAGTTCGTTTCATAGGAGCTACATCGTGTAAACACCTGTGGAATAGCTGATGAATGACTTAGGGTACATTTTTAAAGAAAAAGTGATGCTGACGTTTTTGCAAACATTGGAAGTTATTCTGAACAACAAAGAGGTGCTTATTGTAGGATTCAGTACTAAATGTCATCGAGATACACTATGAAGATAGGTAAAATAAAACAAAATTGTGTCTTCAAGGTTTCTGAACAGAATTAAAGAGGTTAAAAACTGGTACAAAAATAATCTCATTCTATAGATTTTGTATGAGGTGTGTCACTGATCTGAGAATCATCGGAGGTCTGACAGAAGCTTACTGAATTTTAATGGCACCACTTGATTTGTCCATAAGAATTGATTTGCTAGCAGGAACTTCCACATCACATATGTACTCTGTGATAATATAGATCAGATTTATTCTTCTTGCTCTTGGGTTTTTATAATCCACTTATTCCATGTTGTTCATTCATTGCTACTGAAACAACACATCTAGTCATCAGTAGTTCCTAGTCTTGTTGAAGGAATATGCTAAAATCTGTTCAGATATAAAAGAACTAAGACAGGGAGATGCCATTTTATTATTAATAAAAATGCCACCTTTCGAGATACAAAATGTTTAAGATTTTTAAGATTTAAGACTCTAAAACTGAGTCTGGCACTTTCTTTCTCTTTTTCCATCTAAGAGCCTTTCATCTACCTATAAGAATTCTGAATGCTATGGCAAGAGATGGTCAAGTGATGCAAAAAAGGCAGTGCCATGCTTGAAAGCTCTGTGATTCAACAATCTTCTTACGCCATGACAAGTTTGTCTCACTCCTTCTGTAGAAATTAGTATTTTTGTAAACGGTGCCAGCTTCTTTACTTCATTATGACTGTAGGATATGTAAACTACCATTCAGTCCTGAATGATAGATACTACCAAATACATAAACAGACGAATATGTGGAACTTCCATTAAGTCTTTAGGTGTAGACCTGCATGTTTGCTATAGCGAGTGTAAAGTTGTTAACTTCTGTGTCTCTTTCGTATTTTTTCCTCTACATATTTAGCAACTGCTTTAATATTTTAGGACTGTTTGGAAAACAATATTTTTGTTTTGTGAAAACGGTGAGAATTCAACATTTGGATGTTCTGATATAGACCGCATCCACAGTAGTTCAAATGTTGTGAACAGAAGGTCTCTGGGCAGTATTAGCTTGGAACCCAGTGGTCGGATGTGATGTGAGGAGCAGGTAGACAAGGCAGCTTTGGGTTTGTGCTTGGGATTAATAAATTTGTTGTTATTTCTACTATTAATATGTATGTACAAGTGAAAATTACACTTTTTTCCCCTGTGGGTTCTACTTGGGATCCTTGTATCCCTAAAAGAGATTTTTTGTTGTTTGTTTGTTTGTTTGTTTTCTGGTTGCTCCCCTCTGTTTGATACATGAATTCTGTACTGGAATCCTTTTTCAGCCCATCTCATGTGCGGAATTCCTGTTTTTGGCTATTTGTGGATTTGTAGTTATTCTGATTTCACATCTAAGTTAAACGCTTAACTGACTGATCTTGAATTCTCAATTTTACTTTTAATATTCCATTAGATAGTATGGAATTTATTTAATGAGAGAGCATGGTTGTGTAATAGCAAGTACATTCTACTATATTAGTTTGTTTTTGTATGCTTCTAAAGAACATCCTGTCATGTTAATTGTACAGGTACTTATTCACATAATTAAGGTTATGTGGCTAGTCCCATTAGCATTAAGAAGACTGAAGAGTTAGACCTTATGCATGATATAAAGTACTGACATAATTGTTCTACATTCCATTTTGTATTTGTAAAAACAAAAAAAATGTTTTACAGTGAACAATTAGTGTTAAAACACTATTTGATTGCTTGAAAACTTCCATATCAAATTATTTTAGATCTTGCATGATAAACTTGGCAATAGCTGCAGTAGATATTTAAGCATAACCCACATAAAGCGAGCACTGACAGTGCAGAAGTCTTTCATAAAACACAGAAGTAGTTGAAAACACAGCTTCTGAAAGAAGATGGCAAGTCCTCCCACCATTAGATACTGTATAATAGTGTACTGTAAAGCAAGAAGGGAAAGGACTGAGTACTGTGCCCTCCTCCCGCAGCAGAGTTTCACACTCATATCTTGCTTCACTAGAAAAAGTCATGAGGAAAGAGCATTTTCTGCCGTTTCTGTCAAATTTGTCACTGGGATGTAAAAAATTCAGTATTAAGGGGAATCCAAAAGGTTAAAAAGTGAGAGTGTAATTTTGTAATTCAGACATTAACTGACCAATTTAGTTTACAAGTCTCTATGCTCAGAACTATTTATATAAATGAAATCATTATTTAATAAAAAACAATAATAATGATCATGGTAGAATCAGGAACATAAAAAAAATGTGTATTTTTAAACTATGGAAGCAGAACTGTCGGATAAGCATTTCTTTTGTACTTTTCTCTTCTGATCCCATAAATCTTGCAATTTGATGGTTGGTCTTAGCCTACCTTAGCCTACCTTCGCCTACCCTTAGCCTAGCCATGTCTTAGTCTACCCTGTGAGCTCTCACATCTTTAAGTATTTTCTTAGCTGAACGTGGCTATGGCCTTTCTAAGGAGCTGCCCTCTTGATATTATTTAGATATCAAAATATGAACTGTGGATACTACTGTGATAGCCAGATCCTAAAATTAGATACTGTAGACCTCAAATTTATAGCTGCTTACGTTTTCCATTGACTTGGCTATCTTATATAGAATGCTCTGTTAGGAATGTAATTTAATGCTAGGTGTGGAATGTAGATCACACAACTCTGCATTCCTAGTTTATGGAATCAGAAGAGAATAATTCATTTGTCTTTACCATGAGCCAGCTTTTCAACTCAATTACGAAACTTTTTAAAATGGTTATATAACTTTTATGCTTTTATACTTATACTTTTGACTTTCATAACAAAAGAGGCAGGGTTTATACAATACACGGAGCACAGACCTTTCTTCTCCAAAGTTCTGATTCTCAGAGGACGTATGTTCTATGCATGGGATGCAAAAGAATCTGGTGATAAAAATAGTGCATGATAATATAGCTAAAGACTGTAGATGGAATTAAATTAAAGTTACAAGGAAAATCTAGTTCTAGAATTTCCTAACTGTGAAGTCCTCGGCTTTGCTACTGCTAGAACAGCATCTCTGATGTGGGTTGTTTAGCAGTTTTGTTTTTTAACGAAGGAAGCAAAAGACCACGCAAGTCACTTCATGTGTTGTCATTTCTTGTTCTTAATTTTTGTGTGGATAATTACAATGGTGATTGCATACTCTCTCTGCAGAAAGATTGGGGAGTACAACAGCTGAAGGGAAAGCAAGTCTTCAGAGTCTTCTGCTGCATTTGCAATCCTAGTGGCAAACACAGACTCATACACTTTTCTTCTCGGTGCTCCCAAACTTACTTTCTTTTGTTCCATCCTCTTTAAGCTCTTTTTGTCTTAATTATATGTTATCCTTCTGGATTTTATTCTAGCTTTTTCCCTCCTTTCCATAGTCTCAAACTATTCCTGACTGCCTTATTCAAATTCTAGGTTCCTTATGCAGACAGTGTTACTTGATTTTACTGGCTTCTCTTAATGATCTGCCTCCTTGGTTTACTCACCAGGTTACTTACTGTAATGTAGAACTGTCCCTTCTTTTCTGTATATTGTCCTAGATACTTTCAAGAATCAAGTCCAGTTGTCCCCTAGTTCCTTAACAACTTGTCAGACCTCTCATTTTTCTGTTTCTCTGCCATTATTTCCTAATCTTCGAATTTCAGTATCCTTTACACCTTCCTCCAGCTCCTCTGTCAGTTTTAATGGAATCCTAAAACAATTGCCATTCCTATATTTTCTCCCCAGCTCCCAGTTTTACTGTGTTTCTTTGACCTCTTCCCTCAGGTGCTGCCAAGTTGATGGTACCATTTGCTATGTTTAATGGGTCAGTAAGACACTTAAGTTTGAGTAATTCATTCTGTCAGTGGTGGGGATTTATCTTATCTCTTTCTTAGATGCACATTTTAGAATTTCTTGAATTGTCTTCCAGACATTCCTATTTCTCTTCATTGAGTGTAACAGTAATCTAAAGTGGCTAGTTCAGATTTAAGTGTTCAATTTAAATGTTTAATGTTCAATTAAATTTGAGAAAATGAACATCATTTGAAATCTGCATTGCCAATTCAAACTGTTCTAAAAGGATAGAATTAATTAAATCTTGGTAGGTGTTCATAGCATTGGTAAAGAGCATATCTCTCATCCCAATAAATATAAGGGTGCTGCTCTGAAACATGGGCCCACTAAACCCACTAGCAAGTAAGACTTGACAGTTATTTTTTTTGTTGTAATCCATGTACTTTAAACATTGGCTAAAACAACATTTTTTTTTCCTCCGGACTTATTTTCAGAAATGCTTGCACTGTTTTGCCGGAATATTTCCAAAAGATTCAACACGAAGAAAAGATTTGGCAAGGAAAATATCATCTGCACAGAGAGCGGCTAAATCAGTAAAATACCTCTGAAACTATGGTTGTCTTAAGGGTAACATCAAACAACCTTAGAAAAGGGAAATGCTGTTCGGCCTTTCCATAGTAAAAGTGAAAGCAGGTACAGAGAAGAACAGCTATCTCTGGAAAATCTAACTGGTGCTGAATCTTTATAGGTAAGCCTCCAGAAATACTGTTGGCTTGAATATCTGTCGTCTTTTTTCTTTTTTTTTTTCTTCCTGATAAAAACAGTTTTGTAATAATAATAGTATGGACATATATAGGTGCACACAGACATCTAATATATAAACATCATAGTACATACATATATAAAAAATTGCATATATGTGTATATATTTTCTGTATTTATGCATGTACACATAATTTTAATATTTAGCTTCCTAGACAGTTGTCGATAAATAACTTATAATTGATTCCCCTACACTATTTTTGTGAGCAGTGAAGTTCACTTGAATAGTATACATGGAAAAAAACTAGAGCATATTATTGGAATCTGTGCTAAATTCATAAGGATGGTGCTGCTACAAATAGGTTAACATATTCTTAACACGTGATCATTGCTTTCTAACAGCTACTTCTTATCCTTGTGACACATTTTTTTTATACCCTGTTGCAAGCAGCTTAAAAGATTGCTCTTTCCTTTTATACCTCACACTTGCATTTTTTTAGGTGAAAACTGCTCCTTGAATATTACACTATGATATTTTGGCAGAATTTCCTAGTATACACATTTCCTGGTGGTGTTTCAACAATTTTTTAGAATACAGGATTGATGACCTAAAATAAACTATTTGCACTAGGGAAATTGTTAGATGTGTGCCATTAAAAGTTTCAGAAAGGAAATCTGTCCTGTAAAATGTTAAGAACTGCTGCAACTTCCACAGAAAGATAAGTAATGGTCTAGTCATCCCTAGTAATACTGAAAAAAACCAAACCCCAAATCCCTACACATAAACTATGAAACACATAAAGTGAGATCTGGTTGAAAATAGAAGAGATTTTATCTTTTGGCCTTTGGGATTGTTTCAACATTTGCCATTATCTCAAAAAGAGTTTGAAAGATGGAATTGTCTTCTTCAAAAAATTAAAAATTATTTTTTGAATCTAAACCAATAATCTTTATCACACTGATTGAATTTAAGGCACTTACTTTCTTATTGTCTAACAAGTGGCGGGGCTTACTGTGTGGAATGCGTGACCTGCCATTCATTCATTTTTAAACTACATCAGTTGAGTTTTCTCTTTTACTATGTCTTTTAAACATTAAAATGTTCAACCATTTATAACACTTGAATTTGCCTGACATCTGTTTTTATCCTTCCTCCCACTCCAACCATATGGAAAAAGCAACACTGTTTTGACCTTACGGTATCTTTTTGCTGCTATTGTAGCGTTGCTTTGTGCAATGCTCAAAGAGGAGCCCAGAATCAAATCAAATAAAAAAATCATAAAAGATCCTTTCATCTGACCAGGTATAATCACACACTCATATCATCTTTGCTGAATGTAGTCCTAGGATTGAATTATATTTGGGTTCCTAATTCTTTCTAGTGATTCTTCAACTGTCTAAGTGATTCATACCTATAAATAGGGTGTAGAAATATGTAAAAAGAGAAAATACAGGATGCATACCTAATATATAGTTTGTTGTGTTTTGTGGTTTTGTTGAAACTGTCTCCACCCGGAATATCTTATAGTTTAGCAATGAAGTTCTTTCAGAGCATGTAAGTTGTCTTATGTTTCTTGGGCAAGTGTCATAAGTATGGAGAAAACATGCAAAAAGAATAGTGCATCTGTATTTGCATTAATATGTGGCACTTCAGATACTCAACTTTCTGTTCTTAGGTAGACTTCTGGCTGCCTCTAAGTTCTCTTCGTGGTTTAGACAGGTTAAGTGTGTCACTGATCCAGGCCTTCAGGCTGACCTGGTTCACCACTTTTTCTCAAATTCCTTGTTATTTCTCTACTTATAAATTGGAATCTGGAATAATATTAGTATACATCCTATTTGTTATTAATCTCCATGTGCACTGTTATATTTTTATGCATGCAATTGAATTATCATTTGTGAAGATCTGAAAGACTATTTTGATAAAATGATTTTTCACAGAATTTTATAGCACTTAGTACTAGAGTATCCATCATACTAAATGTACACCTTCCGTGTGTAATGTCTGGTGACTCTATTTATGGAACTGGAATTTTTTTTTTGTCAGTTGTTTTGTCTTAATTTTTATTATTAATTTATCCACAATGATAACCTGCTTTGATATCAACTATCTGAAGTTCAGAACAAAAACCCTACTAGAGCAGAATAGGTTTAAATTAGACACTGCAGCAGGGTAGGTTTAGATTAGACATTAGGAAGAAGTTCTGGAAGAAGAACACTGGAACAGGTTGCCGAGAGAGGTGGTGGAGGCTCCATCCCTGGAGACATTCAAGGCCAGGCTTGATGAGGCTCTGAGCAACCTGATCTAGTTGAAGATGTCCCTGCTTACTGCAGGGGGGTTGGACTAGATCACCTTTAAAGATCCCTTCCAACCCAACACATTCTGTGATTCTATGATTCTATGAAAATACCGCAAAAGAAATAAAAAAAACCCCCTAAAGTAGCATTAATAACAATTTCAAAATATATAAGATTCAAAACAAGGAAGGAGAGAGGAGAAAGAAGGTCAGAGAGAAGAAAATAATATGAAATAAATCATTCTTAATATTTTTCATTTAGTGGGAACAATTTTTTAAAATCTTTTTAGTCATCTATTGACAGACACGAAGACTTCAAATTACTGCCACATTTCAGAAGATTTTTTTAATAGAAAAAGCTTCAATAAATAATTGTTTGTTAATCAACAATGCCAACATATTTGATTATAATTAATCCTCCTGAATTGAGTTTTGCATATCTTGACTCTTGTTATTTTAATTTAAAAGATTAATGACTTTTGCTTGAAAATATAATAGTCTTTGAGAGGATCAAAATTTAGATGAAAGTGAATGCTTATGTACACTGTTCATCTGGGGTGGAAATGGATTTTATGAAAACTGCTATAAGAAGGATGCAAGAGGAAAGCCTTGTTCACATGCAAAGTTAGAAACAATAGTTGTATCAGGTGGATTTCTTCATATGTTTCTTTTGGGCCCAGTACTATCTTTGTAGTCACTAATGACTAAATAATGAAATAAAGCATATGCTTCTTAAAAATAAAGATGAAAAGAGTCTTAGAGGTTTCATCAGTATGCTACAGGAGAGAATTAGAATGCAAAATAATTTTGAAAAAAACAGAGACATCCTCTAAAAAAATGAATATGGAAGAGTTCAACTTGCTATCCTGTCACAAGAATAATCAACAGAGATACACAGTGGGATCAAATGTCTAGATGGCATTTCTGCAGAAGTTTTGCAGTTAGTAAACAGCAAGTAAAATATGAGTCAAGAATGCCATGCTGCTTCTAAAATGTAAACATAGGAATATATAAACAGATACATATCCTGCCAAACAATTTAATAATTCCTCTTCTCTGATCAGTTTTGGTAGACCCTCAGCTCTACTATATTGTCCAGGACAGTCAAGAAATGTATGGATTGTTTGGAGAAATTCCAGGTACAAATCATTAGAATTTGAGGAAACATGTTGTACCACAAAAAAAAACAAACAACATAGGAAAGAGCCTTTGTTTTTTTTTTTAAAGTTTGATAACAATATTAATCTACTCTTCCTATGAAAGGAGTGTTGGAAAAGACTTAAAGGATTTAAATCACATGAGATGATCAGTAAGAAACTGATTCTACAGATACTGACACACAGGAACAGATTTCCTGGGAGTGGTGTGGACTGTTTGATATCTGGGATTAGAAGAATAGGTTAGACAAATGTCATGTCATGACGTGTTTAAGCATGACAGCCCTTTTTGCCTTGAAGAAGGAATTGAATTAAATAATCTCTCACAAACTATCATTCAGTATTTTTCTATGAAAAGGTTGGCTACAGATGCTGACAAAGAGTTTAAAAAAACTCTAACCTTTTGTGTGGGGATTAAAAGTTCTTTGTTATCATCCCATTTTTACAACATTATTTGAATGTATCATTATAATTTAAGTAAATCCTCTCTTTATATCTTATGGCTTCCTCATTTGATTTGCTCTTCCACTGGAGATTTGGTGTGCCAAATGTCATAACTGTGCATAGTCAATATCAGTCCCCATCATGTTAGGCATTTAACATACACACATACTCTTATCTTAAAGATCTTAGAGTTTAAAGAAATTATACTAATTTGAAGTAAATGCCAGTGCAATTATCTCTTTTTTTTTAAGACAGAACACTGAAGCAAAAATAACTGAATTAAATTGGGAAAAATAAACTGAATCTAACCATTTTGAGTCTAGGTCCTTAAAGGCAAGACTCTGTATCTTCCTAGATAAATGTTGTAGTTAAATAAATTAATCCAGAGTACTCATGAAAATGAAGTTAAAGTTTGTATTGGATTTGCGTGGCAACGTTTTGATAGCAGGATGGCTACAGGGGTGGCTGCTGTGAGAAGCTGCTAGAAGCTTCCCCTATGTCCAATAGAGCCAATCCCAGTCGGCTCCAAGATGGACTTGTTGCTGGCCAAGGCCAGTTCCATCAGGGTTGGATAACATATTTAAGAAGAGGGGAAAAAAACCTGCATGGCAGCAACCAGGGGAGAGGGGTGAGAGAAACGACTATGTAGGAACCAAGGTCAGTGAAGAAGGAGGGAGAGGAGCTGCTCCTGGTGCCAGAGATTCCCCTGCAGCCCATGGTGAAGACCATGGTGAGGCAGACTGTGCCCCTGCAGACTGTGCCTCTGCAGCCCATGGAGGTTAACGCTAGAGCAGATAGCCACCTGAAGCCCATGGAGGACTCTGCACCAGAGCAGGTGGGTGCCCAAAGGAAGCTGTGACCCCATGGAGAGCTCATGCTGGAGCAGCTTCCTGGCAGGACCTACGGACCTGTGGAGAGAGGTGTCCAGCTGGAGCAGGTTTGCTGGGAGGACTTGTGACCACGGGGGACCCACGCTGGAGTAGTCTGTTCCTGAAGGACTGCACCCCTTGGAAGGGACCCACACTGGAGGAGTTTGTAAGGAACTGCACCCTGTGGAAGGACTCACATTGGAGAAGTTCATGGAGAACTGTCTCCCGTGGGAGGGACCCCACACTGGAGCAGAGGAAGAGTGAGGAATGCACCCCCTGAGGAGGAAGGAGCAGCAGAGACAACGTGTGATGAACTGACCACAACCCCCATTCCGCATCCCTGTGTGCTGCCTGGGGGGAAGAGGTAGAGAAGATTGGGAGTGAAGTTAAGCCCTGGAAGAAGGGAGGGCTGTGGGAAAGGTGTTTTAAGATGTAGTTTTTCTTTCTCATTACCCCACTCTGATTAGATTGGTAATAAATTAAATTATTTTTTTCCAAGTCGAGTCCGTTTTGCCCATGATCGTAATTGCTGTCCCTGCCCTTGTCTCAACCCACAAGCCTTTTGTTTTATTTTTTCTCCCCCTGTCCAGCTGAGGAGGGAGAGTGATAGAGCGGGTTTGGTGGGCACCTGTTGTTCAGCCAGGGTCAACCCACCACAAAGTGTATAATCAAAACTTGTGTGTTCAGTTCCTCAAACTCTAAAATTTTAATTGTGTGAAATTTACTGTGTTCCTTTTTGTGCACCATCTTCATTGATATCCCCCCAATGAGCCCACACAATGTCATACTTCTCATTATGTCCTCTTAAAAAGATTGTGGAAAATATCATTACTTTTTTTGCTTTTAGAACTAAATAGTGAATTAAATAGAAAATAAAGACTTAAAAGTAGTTTTGTATAGTTTCCTAATAGCACTAAGTATTCTCTAGCACCATCTCTTTTACCACCACCTAAATTGTTTTGTTGATTTCAGGTGACACTATTTTCATGCCAGGTTTCAAGCATTTCTGAAGCTCAGAGGTGACATAAGATCTTTTTATGTGCTAGGCTCTTAATCCTCTTATAATAAGAGAGTACATGGCATTAAGAGTGTAACTCACAGAATCAAACATGGTTGTCTAATCAAGGAGATTGCTGTCTGAAGTGTCCTGTTTCCTGATTCCCTGATTCCCTGATTGGGAATTGTGTAGCAAAAAAAAAGGCAGAGAGTAATTAAGAAAGGAAGGAATTTGCCTTGTCTTACGAACCCTCTTCTAGGAGGCTTTCTTCTGAAGGAGAAATCCGTTGGAAGGTTGCTTTCCAAATTTCAGTGATTAAGAACTGATACAGATGTTTCTTAAATCTTTTGTTTGGTATAGACATTATTTCCCTTATGCATGACAGAAGAATATTTTGAAAAGATCAGTGAAAAATTCAAGATACAGAAAACTAAATAATAGTAGGGTGAATTAATCTCAAGAATGAATCTTGGAAATAATTTTTTTGTTTTGTTTTGTTTTTTTTCTGCAGACTAATTGTGATATTACAACACAGGCGTATCTAGGCATATGTTATTTTGCAAGGTGAAGTCAAATAACTTCACTCTTCAGGGGCTTGTTTTTCTCTCTTGCCTGCTTGTGTAGTCTAAACAGAGCCGCCCATGATTACTGCGCTGTAGGAAAAGCTCAAATATACTTCAGGATTTTTAGTTTGTTTTGCCTTTTATGTTAGCATATGAAAACAGCAGTTGAAAAAAAACCCACCCAACAGATGGCTTGTGCATTCTGTTACAAGCAGATGAGAGGTGCTCTGATTAGTATTACGCGGATAAGATTGTCTGCTAAAAGTTTTGAAGAAAGTATGGTTATGGCCTAAATTAGGCAGAAAAATGTCAATATGTCTTTTTTTATTTTATGTTAAAATGTGAAGAATCAACTTATTTCCACATATCCACGTTTGTATGTTTCTTTGGGTATAAATACAGATAGACAAGATGGGAAACCAGGAACCATACTAATTTCAGAAGTACTACTGCCTCTCTATTCAGATGTCATGTTTTGATTATATGTCCCAAACTTTGCTGTCAGGGCCACAACACTGTAATAAAACTAATATCTCGGCACTTTTGAGCATATTGAAATGTCAAGTAGATGGGTCCCTGTTTCCTCACTAATTTATATTTCTTTCCGGTTTTTATATTTCTTCATTACTTATTCAGTTTTTTCCTTTAAAAAAAAAATGCAGATAATGATATTGCCTTTTTGTCTTTTCGTAAAAACACTACATTGGAGGAGACTCTTGTGGAGCTCAGAAAAGTATGTCCCCTTCGCATGCAGGTGAAACTTAATTTATCTAAGATTCCTTACCATTACCATAACGGGCAATCTTTCTCTCAGAGGCTGTATTCCAGCATCCTTTCAGAGTAAGCAGCAGTTGTAATGACTCCTTTTCCACTTTTGTAGATGTTTTTGTAGATGTTGTCAAGTACAGTCGACAAGTTTCAGAATATCAAAACTCAATCTAAAGCTGATCTAATGTAAAGATAATTGATCTCTCAAAACCAGGTATTCCTAATGACCATTTCTGTAATTTATATTATGTGCCTTGCCTCTGCTGCGCCGATTTTCAGAAAATCTTACAAGGTTATGTGCATTTTTATGACTTTTTCTGTAACTTATTCCCCTGTAACATTAGTGTTCTTTTTTAAACTTCTGGGCAGACTTGAAGTCTGGAAAATTTCCACACTGCACTGTGGAAGTTTCAGAATATTATTAGGAATTGGAAACATGAATGTAATTGGAAAATCAAAACACAACATACCAGAAATCTGAAGCAAGAGCTTCAGAAATAAATCTTTGACAGCTTCCAGTAATTGTATTCTTGACAACTGTTTTAAATATTTGGAATTTTTTTTATTGGGGCCGACCATATGTTATTAAGTTTAAAAGCATATCTCCTGTCAAAATTTAAAACTTACTGTTCATGTTGTAATAAATGATAACAGAAGCTAAAAAACTTACAAAATTATTTCGGCTTTTTTTCAGTCCCTGATTTGCTTTATCTTTCAAATTCCTTCTCATGGTAATTTGTATAAAAATGTCTGATTTTTAAGCTTGCTTTTTAAATAAGTCCATCTTATAGCGAGTTCCTTTAGGCTTGTTTGAAAATTAATGGAGACCAAATTGTGTTATAAAATAATCTCTGTGTATACAATATGATCATTCTATTCTAATTCAGTTCACTGTGGAAGGGTCAGTCAAAAATGATTTTATGCTTCTTTTCTGTACACAAAAGCAGAGATGAACATGAATTTTCCATCAAAACATTTTTGTAAGAAAATATTGTCTTACAAAAAAATAGTGGGAAGGAGTGATTCCACTGCATGATATATTGACTTAAAATGAATAGTTAAGAAAATTTTCATAATTACTGAAGCATCCTATATGGCATATGAACAAAAAAGGCTACAGTCTCATTTTAAAAAATATTTTTTCTTCAAAGATCATAATTAGATAGTTAAAAAGCCTGAAGAGTGTTAAAAAACTAATACTAAGTGATTCCAATGAATGTTTTGAATTGCTGTCTTTTGAATTCTGGTTCATGAAATCATCAAGGTTCTGACTGCATTGTCAGAACATTGAAAATTATTAATCTCAAAATCCCATCAAATGATTGAAGAGATGGTTACAAGTTTAGCAGAAGGTGGAAAATATATTTTGTTATTAATTCTGAGATCACAGATCCTATTTTGGAGAATTTTGCCACCACATGAATGTTTTTAACTTCACTGGGTTTTTTCTTGTTATAAGTTCTCTCTGTGTATAGTTATTTCACTTTAGTAATCTTTTAATTTTTATGAGTCTCCTGTGTTTAATCATTCTTGGTGTATCACTGAAAACAGCCAAGGATTTAAATAACAATAATCAGCTTTAGATGGATTACCTTTAAAGTATCCCTTGCCTTTTTAAGAAATATGCTTAATTAGTCTTATATTAAAATTTATGGTTTACTATTGACATAATATTTCAACCTTATTTTCCATTACTGCTAAGTACTCAGTAAGATGTAGTGTCAAAGGGGAATGAGCCATAGTGGTCTTACATCAGAAGTACTATTTTTGTTAAAAGCTTAATAGGGGCAAAAAGGCAGTATTATTTTTCTGCTAAGCCTTGATGTCACATGCTGTGTATTGTCCCTGCTGTATGACCTTTCAAAATGACATTTCTTTTTAAATCTCTACATTGCATTCAAAGTTAATTTTTGAGAATAAAAGAACAATTCTTCGGTGTTATAATTAGAAAAATCAGAAGAAATGGCATGCAAGCAAGAGGAAGAGTACTACATTTTTAGTAACCCTCTTCAGACTACCATAACTTCTTAGTATTATTTTTGTGTATTGGATTATCAGGTCCAAAACAACTGAACAATTTTGCCAAATTTTCTTTGCTAAAACTGCAGGCAGTCAGCATTGATTAAGCTATTTTAGCCTTGTTTTTACAGTGATGGATTAGTTTACTAATAGGAGCTTGTCCAATTTAATTTTACTCATTAAAAAGAAAAACATGTAGTCCAGTAATCATCTAACCAACCTAATGGACTCAACAGTTGAATGTAGCTTAAGTAAACAAAGATGTGGCATATGCTGCACAAAGTGAATCCTCTATCTGTGTGATGAAAGTGCGTGCATTAGTTGAACAAGTGAAAGCAGAAATTCATTATACAGTCCAAAGATAGCTTCAAATGGTTATGCAAGTGCCAAATGCCGATGTTCAACTATTTGGATGAAGCTTGGTTGCTAGAACTCAAACAGTACTGCTGTTAGCCTGATGTAGATGCACCACAGAATTAATGGTGGCAAATAAGGTTATGAAATAAAAGTATATGAGCGTAATATTTTAACTGCTGAACATTTGTGTGTGCATATTTTAAGTTTGATTTCCCTTCAGATCAGATTTTATACCATCTCAATATAATTTTGTGTTGTACCTCTTGCATCCCAACGTTTTCTAATTGTCACGTCAGAAAAAAGTGATGTATTAAGTACCCAAAATAATTATGTTCCTACAAGTTTTTTAAAACACTATCATTTGAACATCACAGCCTACATACCACCACCAAAGTACTTTGTGAAAAGATACGGTGTATCTCTGAGGAGATAACAGAAAATCTTGTTCTATTCAACCCAAAGAACAAATATGCATAAGAAATCAAGCCTCACTAGTTCTGATGCTCACAGAACTATTTGTTTTATTTAATTAATCAGTGTGATTTTTCCTGGATGTAAAAGATTTTGAACTTTAAATTAAAATGTTAACAGCCAAGTCTTGGATAAAGAACAGCCTCCCACTGGTGATTGTTAGGACGCTAATCTTTTAATTGTAATTGACTGTAAATCACTGTAATGATTTTTAACTGAAAAAATAGATCTGAGGAAGTATAAAACAAAACAACTGAAAAAAATGTTATAAGGAGAATGTGAACTGCTACTGTTGTCATGGCAGTTTAATTCATTTTACTTTATAGCTACATCAATTTAGGAGCATTTGCAGGGAGAGTTATTGTATGTTAGCTGAGAAACAGTAATATCTTAAGATAGGTCAACTTGTTCTCCTGCTACCATCTGCCCATATCCAAGGACTGAAAATTTTTAATGTTAAGAGTTTCACTTTATTCAATAAAATAGAAGAATGAAAGATGTCAGTTGTCTTGTATTATCCAATATTCTTGATTTACATCTAGGTTGTCTGGAAGGAGTTGGGCTTGGAAGGGATGGGTGATTCACTTTGCTCCAAAACTTGTTGTGAAAGTCTCCACATTATTAGTCTAGACTGAAACCAGGATTGTCTACAGATGTTTATTATTTTGTTGCTTAGAAAATTCTCAGTTCTGAAGCAGAATATTCAATTTGGTAAGAGAAACTGAAACTTCAGTAGTGTGGTGGGAAGCAAGATCACAATTCTTGAGTGAGAAGATAATCATTGAGGTAGAGTATCTCAATTCATTTTAGCCATTTACATTTAGATTACTTATTTTGGTGTATTTTTCTATGTTCTATAGCCGCTAGAGAGAAATACGTACTTCAAGCCATGGTTCGGCTGACATATATCAGATGTCTAGACTGATATGGAGTGGATCATGCTTCAGAAGTGCTTAGATTTCTGTAGTGCCCATCCTGTGTTTCCATAAAGGTTCTCTAGGTATAAAATAATGTGGAGTAGACTAGGGTAAGGCAGAATTTGAATTTTACCCTTCTAATGTGCTTTCATTACTGGGAAGGCAGCCCAAGCCTCATCAGCTTAACCTAAAATGATAGAAAGAATGAATTAAAAGAGAATAAACATGATTTAACAGTAGAAGTAAAGAATAATTTTTAACCGCTGTCTTTCATATCTCAGAATCATAGAATCATAGAATGTGTTGGGTTGGAAGGGACCTTTAAAGGTCATCTAGTCCAACCCCCCTGCAGTAAGCAGGGACATCTTTAACTAGATCAGGTTGCTCAGAGCCTCATCAAAGCCTGACCTTGAATGTCTCCAGAGATGGGGCCTCTACCACCTTTCTGGGCAACCTGTTACAGTGCCTCACCACCCTCATTGTAAAGAACTTCTTCCTAATGCCTAATCTAAACCTACCCTGCTCTAGTTAAAAACCATCGCCCCTCGTCCTATCGCTACATGCCCTTGCAAACAGCCCCTCCCCAGCTTTCTTGTAGGCCCCCTTCAGGTACTGGAAGGTCACTATAAGGTCTCCCTGGAGCCTTCTCTTCTCCAGGCTGAAGGTGTAGTTACTTGCAATTACAAGTACTACTACAAAAAAGAAGACACCAGAATAGAAATGTAACTCCATTTGCAGAAAGCTCTAAGCAAAAGATGATAGAGAACAAGAATTTCACAATACAGATCTTTATAAGATCTCTATTAACTACAAAAATTACTTTACAGAATGAAAATTCCTGAAAGTAAATACAATTTTTAAAGCTGGTCTTGCAACTTAAAGTGATATTTGCAGTCCCATGCACATATTTATTTACCTCTGGAAAGGTTTACTTTTTAACATGGCTGAAACATCTGCATTCAATTAAGTTATTTTTAAATGTGCTTAAGAGCTACATCTAAGAATTTCATATAGAGCCACTGTTTGGCGATACTGGATGAACATTTCTGAATTCAAACAGAATTCATTCAAATGGAGGCCCAGTCTTACAGAGTCCCGTAGCTATTGGCATTTCTGCTGCTAATTTTGACTAAAATGTATTTGACCTCTAGTGACCAGTAGTGCTTGATCAAATTTTGGGATTGGTCCAGACCAACTAACTGAAAGGTTTTAAAGAAAGTTTGTAACAATTTCATTTCATTGGAACTCAAATGTTATTTTCCTTTTATTTCTGTTACGCATTTACCAAAAATAAACTTACCATGAGGCAAAAAAAAAAAAAGAGAAAAAAATCAGAAAAGCATCACTGTAAACCAGCAATGTAGTAAAATGAGCATTTCTTTCCTTTTCAGTAGATATACTTGCTCTCTTTTGAACAGAATTTATCACAAGCTCAATCCTTGTCTTAGTATTTTATAACCTTAAACCATATAAAACTTTAACTCTGATATAAAAGTTTAATACATCAGCAGAAGATAGTTGCTGAATAAGAATGTTTTGAAAGGAGTTCTTTAGCACAAAGAAGAAAGCACTGAAGTAATTTGTGAATATTTCATGTTACAAGAACCAGCTTCAGTGTCAACCTTCAGGGTTTTT
This sequence comes from Dromas ardeola, assembly GCA_013398915.1. NCBI lineage: Eukaryota > Metazoa > Chordata > Aves > Charadriiformes > Dromadidae > Dromas > Dromas ardeola. Next base: position 57,590 of record VYZM01022820.1, read on the forward strand.
TTGACAAAAAGACCATCAAAAGGTTAGTTATAACCTTTAGAAAAGGTTACTTTAGTAATACCAAGCATAGAAGCATATGAAATGTTTGCAAGCCTTTGTGTTTTTAGTATGCATGTTTTTGATGTCAATTAAAAATATCATCACTCAGGGATAAGTACTTTTTGAAATAAGCATTGGTAAAATGCTTTCCCTTCCATAAAGTATTATAAAGGAAAATGAATAAGGGGGAAAGTTTTGAAATATATTTCAAATTGAAGTCTTTGCAAACCCCGTTTTATCGGGGAGTTAAATAGTATCAGTTCAATGAGTTTTCAGTTAATTCCATTAATTCCAACTGACTATACTATTTTGCTTGGCTGCAGTGGCCCCACTAAAATTAAAAACCAAAACCACAAATGACAACAATAATAAAAAAACTAAGGAAGTCCACCTAAAGAATCATCCCTGAGACCAACAGTATTTGGTCACAGTTGGATGGGGTAAATCCAGTTACTGCCAAGTTCTGCCAGCTGCAAGTAGGCTGCTTAAAGCTATGTTTGGTTGCCCTATATTAATAAAATCTTGCCTAACTAGTATGATTGATGGCTGTCCAATGTTTTTGTGTCCAATCCTCAACTCAGAAGTACCTTCAAGGACTGAAATGAGGGACATGTTGTTTCAGTCTGTCTTGTCTTTGCTTTCTATCTGTGACCCAGAGAACTCCCTGCTCTGTAGTTTATAGCAGGTCACCTTACCATTTAAATACAGGTCACCTTACCATTGACCACGCAATGGTTGTGGCAAGCATTAATGTGAAGGGAAATTGTACTCAGAACAAAGGAAACAACTTCCCAAGTGATCTTTCCTTCTTTCTTCCTTTCTCTCACCCTTTTTCTCCTTTTTTTTTCTTATTCCACAGCATTGAGCTATATTGTTTTTGTTGCCTCATGAAAATACTTTATAAACTGCAAACATAATAAAATCACTAGTCATGACAAATGACCCAAGTCGGTCTTTCCTATTAAGTCCACGTAATGGCTGCAGTATGTACTGTGCTGTAGTGAAGAATAAAAGAGTATAGCCTCTGCAGGAACTATACTACCAGGTTTTCCCACAAGTAATTCAGACAGCCACAAATTGTCTTCCTCTTTAAGAGCATTCATAATGTCTCTACTGTGATTTTTCTGTGGAAGGAAAAGTTGCCCAGATTGCTGGAACCCTGCACAGCTTCTGTGTACTAGTTCTTATTTTATAAAGGTCTGGTTCTAATTTCATTGCATACAAATTTTCATGGGGACTTTCAGAAGATTTGATTCAATAAAATTATATAAAATTGACTTTTCATTTTATGTCTGGAAGGAGTGGACTTGAAAGAAATTACAAATTACTGACTTACTAAAGGAATACACAATGCAGGAAAGCCAGAACGAGGCATAAGATGCTCGCCAAGGCATCTGCTCCCCATCATCTTATGGCATGTGATTCCAGAGATGATAATAAGAAATCTTTCTTTTAAATACAATCAGTGTGGTGATATGTTATGCCTTATAGAGCACACAGACACATACACAAAGGGATTAATTTTCCATTCTCATAGAATAAAGATACTAAAAAACTCTCAGAAAGAAGCTGTGCCTGTATTTTAAGTTTTTAAGAGAAGAATGATCTTTATTAAGAAAGTAAATGTGAATGCTAAAACAAATAAGATTAAATCACTATCACATCACCTTTTTTGAGAAGTTAAAGACAAAAACCTAATGCCAGATCAAAGATCCCAGCATCTGACTTAGGAGTGGCCGCTAACATATATTAACATAAGGTAAAGTATCAAATGCTTTACTGTATTTCTTAAGAAAAATAAAATTATCCACAATGAATCCAGAGCTTTCTTCCAAGCAGTAATAGCCAATTTAGAGCCTATTGTTTTTCATGTGTGGGAATTCTTTTCCAGTCTCTTTGAGTCTGCAGTAATCAACTGTGAATTTAATCTACTTTTGTTAGCATTCGAATGTATTAGTCATTCAGAAATGTGAGATCTTTCTTATACCTCTATGATCAGGTTAGATTTGATTATCCTTAATAATTTAAATAAAAGATTTTACATTCTCATTTTTCTTGGGTAAATAATTAACAACAAACCCAGCAACACAGATTATTCAGGGATGCCTCTGTAGAGATCTCTTCATTATGAAAAATGACCATTCATTCCAATCCTTTTTCTGTCTTTTATCTATTTATTAATTAATTAAAGATCTTCCTCTTCCTTTAAAACAGGATAGGTTCTTTCAGAGACTTGGATGGGAGAACTTAACAACATTTTTATTGGAAAACAGAGCACATATTGCTTATATTGTATTCACATACTTGAGAATTCCTTCACGTGACTCAACTGAAACTTGTAAGGGCAGGATTTCTTCCATGGAAGCCACTTTGTATCTTATGTTTTCATGTGTGTATGAAGGATGTTCCTTATTTTATTTTTAAACCAGTTTCCCTGTAGTAGAATCCAGACAATGGCCAGAGCTCTTTTTAAAGTTGATGTCAAAACATCAAAACATCAAAAAAGCTTCTGTCCATTTTTCTAATACCAAATCTGATTTAAGTAATAGCTTATACTACAGAACTGGCAGTTTAGCAGTTATCTATGTATTTAATAGAGCATTAGTGGGTTAATACCAAATTAGCCAGAGAATATATTTTTTTAAAATTTCATAAATTTGTTCCAGAACTACTTCTTTTAGCAATCTCATTTTGTGACTACTTGACAGATTTTGTTTCCAGTAAAAAGAAGACATCCGGTCAGAGAACCTATATGTGTTCATCTGTGTCTGAACTCTGTTGTAAATAGAAAATAGGATAGGATACATGAAAAAAAAAAAAAAAAAAAAAAA